>PVJA010028156.1:0-27857 GCA_004027025.1 Myocastor coypus
AGGCCCCAAGGACAGGCCCAGATCAGGTTGGGATGTTCTAGACCTCCAAGGTCCTCACCAACCGTGGCCCAAAGACCTCCTCCCTGTCACTCCCACCCTCTCCCAGCCCCTTGCTGGAGTGACTTCCTTCAAGGCATTCATTGCCCCTTGAGAGGTGTGTGCACGTGAGGCTGTGTGCATGTGTAATGTCTCTGCAAGACGCCGAATGTGTCATATAGGGAAATATTTAGAAACATCTCCCTGGCTGTCTACCTATCTGTCCATCCATCATTTATCTGTAGTCCTGGGATTCAACCCATGGAATTTTTGTTTTTAGAAAAAAGTCTTATTAAGTCTCCACGTTGCACTGGGTTTCCTGCCTCAGCCTCCCAACTACTGGACTTATAGGCCTATGCCACCCCATCTGGCCTTAAAATACAAGTTTTGTAACTTTCTCACTTTTTTCTAGGTGTCATGGCTGAAGCCCAGGCTGCTGAGGCCCGCTATGTTCTGTGTAGAGACAAAAGCTGGGGGTGGCGAGTTGTTTTTTCCCAGTTGCCTGCCCTAATCTACAAGCAGCTAGGGAAGCCCTCCCACGGTAGGTGCCAGGAACTACCTGGTGCAATGAATCGAACCCAGAATAACACAGGTTTTAGTTTTAATTCCAGCTCAGGGGACATTAGAGCTGTTATTTAACATCTGCAAGCCTCAGTGTCACCATCTGTTGTGCAGGGATAATCAAAGCTACTCAGTGGGCTGTGGGAATAACTGACAAAGTCACCCACGACACCCTGGGTACAGTGCCCCATGGTCAGGATGCACCCAGGAAAATCGATTGTCCCATGTAACCACATCCACCACTCCTGCCTATCATGCCACGTCCACCACTCCTGCCTAAAATGCCACATCCACCACTCCTGCCATGCCATTCTTGCCATGCCTGTGTCATCTGCTGTCATCTTTAGCAATCCGGGTGGAAAATGAAGGGTTCATTTGGAAGGAAGAGTTGGGGATGTTCAGATGGAGGGAGGTGGCTGAGCATGAGGACAGAGATGCCAGGGCTCAGTCCTGGCAGGGTTCCAAGGCTCCTTCTCCCCAGGACTCGGGCCTCTGAGAGTGTAAATGTGTCTGGGCAGGGGTGGCGCTGGGGCAGAGAAAGCAGGCAGGGTAACCTGGCACTGGGGGTGCTTGGCTGAACCCAGGAAGTATACAGACTGAGAGCCAGGAGCAGCTGCGGGGAGGCTGCGAGCTCCAGCTGTGATGGGGTGTGGGTGTGTGGAGACTCCAGTCAGAGCAAAGGAGGCGGGGGTCCTTGGCTGATTCTGCTCCTTGGACCACACAGCTGAGCCCAGAGTGTCCCACTGGCCAAGCCTAGAAGGCACATCGGGAGGCAAGGTTGGTCCCTGTCCTCCGTCCTCTGTCCCCTAGCACTGTCCCGCCCGGGCTCTGGAGGTGGCTGCTCCTTGCTGTGCACAGCAAACAGTCTCTGCCTGTGCATGAAATATTTCAGGTGGGTTTTTGTTAAATAGCTGAATTTTCCAAAATGCACAGATGTCTTCTAAACCACCGCTTTCAATAGACAAATCATCGCAGTTGTGCCAGCAGTGAGCTAGGTTTTCCTAGCAGTCTGGGACAATCAGGAGTCATCCCTAGCACCAGGAGACCAGCTTCTGCAGGCATGGGGATGTGGAAAGGTGGGAGATCTGGGGCTCCCCCCTGTGTCCACACCCTTCTCTTTTACACAGCATAGGTGTAGGCATAGTTTCAGGCACAGGCATAAATATGGGTTTGGGTGCCAGCGGAGGAGGGCTAGAGGTATTTAAGGTATAATCCTTGGAGATCTGTTTCCATCTCACAGTCAGCTTATTCATTCTAAAAGTGGGTTCACAGATGGCCTGGTGTCATACCCCTATAATCCCAGCACTCCATAGGCTAAGGCAGGAGAATCTCTGAGTTCAAGGCCAGCCTGGGCTGTATAGTGAATCCAGGGCCAGCTGAGCTACTTAGGGAGGCCCTGTCTAAAAAAATAAAACTGCAGGACAATAGAAATGTGGAAATGACATCCAGGTTTTAGAGGCAGACTTATTTACATCAATGGGCACTGAATATCGGGCCCTGATCTCTAGTGGCCCAGGGCTTACACGGGATAAACAAGCAGGAAGTGTAGAGGCGGAATGGCTTTTCAGCTTGGGACTGGTATATGCAATATGTATCACAGTGACCAGCTGTTTGTACGAAACAGGAGCAACCAGAACTGGAACAGAAACTTACCAGGGCAACTAAGAAACTGAAGTATGGGGGAGGGGGGCAGGTTGTGACATTTTCTGCTACAAAACGAATGAGCTCATTATCACCCTGACCCTAGGGTGGTCAGGCGTCTCCCGGGCCCATTCATTCATTCCTGACACACGCTCTGTACATCCCGAGCACTTGGTCAGGACCTGCCGCTGTGGTAGGTAGAAGGCACCGAGGAGCACACCAACAACTGCCCCTGCATCTCTACAGTGGAGCTGTACTGAGGCAGCTGCTAGACTCAAACGAGCCTTTAACCACAAATCGTCAGTGCTCTGATAAGGATCTTAGTGAGAGGGCAGCATCCTGTGGGGGGCAGTGGGCCCGCCCACTCACAGGGCACAAGAGATGTGAAGTTGAAAGTTCAGCCTAGACTGCAGGGTCATTGTTACATTGGTGTGGACAAACAGAAAAAGAAATGAGCCCTGCGAAGTGAGGATCGGCTGCGTTGGATGGCTGTGGGGAGAAGTGGTGGGTAAGAGCCCAAGGGCGTCCAAGATGGAGGGAAGGTTTGGAGGAGAGCGGAGACATTGTTCACCAAGATGGAAGGAGAAGAGCTTTGTTCTGTAGAGTGGCGGAGCAAGGAGCGGGTAGGCCCCCCCATCAGCTAGAAGCAGGCAGCAGGCACCTAGGAAGCATGGGGCTGGGGAGCAGTTTCCAGGCAGGGCCCCCAGTGCCGCTTCTCAGTGGCACATGACAACCACGAGAATATTGAGGCCTTTAAAAAAGGAACTGTTCAGTTTTAAAATAGAATCTAGAAATTAAAAAGATTGAGGACGATCCTTCCAAATGGCAGTGTGTTCTCAAAAGAATAACTGGCCTCGTGGTGAAGATCAAATCCGGGACAATGCCCATAGTACAAGGTATGGCAGGGAACGATGGAGCTCCTGGTACAGCTGTCGACCTTTTAAAGATGTTAGAGGAGCCAGAGAATGTTCTGGGTGGGCCTCCCTGATAGACAAGACTTTTTTTTGGTACCGGGAACCAAACTTAGGACCTTGCACTTGCCAGGAAGGCATTTGTGCCACTGAGCTATATCCCCTGCCCTACTGAGTTATATCCCTGGCCCTAGGTCTTTTTATTTTTATTTTGGGGGGCTTTTGAGACAGGGTCTCAATATTCAGCTCAGGCTGGCCTTGAGCTCACTTTGTAGCCCAGGCTGGTTTCAAATTTGCAACCATCCTCCTGCCTCAGCCTCCTGACCACTGGAATTATAGGCCAGTATACCCAGTTAAGACTTTTTAAAAATTGTAGGAAATGAGTTTGGGGTTTTTGGCCATATGTGGTACCCAACAGGACTTTTAAGCATCTTAACCGTGCTGTTCCACAGCACCTGAGGGCAGTCCCTGATACGAAGGCAGATCTTTTTTTTTTTTTTTTTTAAATATTTAGTGTTTTTTTTTTTTAGAATTATTTATTTATTTATTTATTTATTCTTGTTTATTTCTTTTTATGGCCAGCTCAGCCTGCCCTCAGGGCAGGGCTGGCACAGCATGTGGTGCCAGGAATCGAACCATGGTCCCTGAAGCCGCCTAAGCTTTCCTAAGCAGGCGCTTTAGACCACTGAGCCATCCTGCTGGGCCCCAACGAAGGCAGATCTTAGAAAGAAATGTGAGCTTGTGATTTGGTAATAGGAAACCAACACAACCTTGAAAGGCTTGGGGGGAAAGGACAGAGTTCAAAGTGAGTGAGAAGTCCTCAGGCTCAAATGCAGGACCACCAGCAGCAGAGAGGGTTCAGCTGCTTTACTGTGCACGCAGGCCACGCCTTACAGTGAGAAGAAGTGACCCCTGGTGTCTGAAGCACCTCTGGGGCGGCCCTGGGCTGTCACCACTCCATCCTCCTGCTCCTCCTGTCTTCCCTGGCCCCATGCCCCAAGGGGTGTGCCTTTGCTTCGCCTTTGTGCACCTCATCACTTTGAACTGGGAGTGGGAAGATGGGTACAGCATTGTCCTACTTGTTGGGCCTTTAGACGGACAGGAACTGTGCTTGAGGCATCATATCCCAAGGAGCCTCAACCATTTGGGACCTGGTTTATGATGTGAAATCCTGGGCCGTAAGCTGGCAGCTGACACACCATGGCGCAGGTAGGTTTGGGTCCCCTGAGAAGGGGCCACACATTTTGCATGAGAAGGGATCCAGGGCCATGTGGCCAGAGGCAGGGCCCCACTCATTGCTTTTGGCCTGTGTGTGCATAGTGCTTTCTGTTCAGAAGTGGAGCCTATCTTCCAACCTCCTTGGGGTTGAGGGTGGCACCCAACACTAGGTCACAAGAGGCCTTGGGCTGCTGCCTGGGTCTCCTAGAAAGCTGCTCTACCTTCGGGAACCCAGTTGTATAGGCAGGAGCTTTGATGCTGGCGTCAGCTGGTCTCCCAGTGACAGCTGGTGTTCCCAGAATTTCCATGGGGGTGCCTTTGAAGCTGGAGGGCTGAATTCCCTGCAGCCATCGTAGGACTGGAACACTTAGGAGCTGGGGGGACTTTCTGGCTGAGCCCAGTCACCACTCAGAGTGGCAACAAACTGTTTCCAGGTGCTGCATTTCATGCTGGTCTAATAGAGCAATGGATAATGGAAATGTCTGCTCCCCTTGGGCTCAAGTACAAAGGTGCTTTGCCTTGGCAGATCTTGGCAGTGTGGGCCAGTAGGAGGTCCTGGGGGGTGATGTGAAGGCTTGGAAGGTAGAAAGCCAGGGTTTTTTCTTTTCATCTGTCTTTGTTTCAGGTGGCATCTCTTTCTCTGTCTCCTCTGTCTCTGACTTTTCTTTTCTTGTGGTTTTTAAATTTTTTAAAATTTTGTTTATTTATTTTTTGCATGACCACATTCTTGCACTTGCACACAGGCACTTATTCCACGGAGCTATCTCCCCAGATTGACAAGACTTTTTTTTTTGTACTGGGAACCAAACTTAGGACCTTGCACTTGCCAGGCAGGCAACAGAGATAAAACAACTCCCCACCCCCAACTTCTATCTCTACACAGAACATAGCGGGCCTCAGCAGCCTGGGCTTCAGCCATGGCAGGAAGTGCCTCACCAGATTCTACCCTTGGACTTCCTGACCTCCAGAACCACAAGTGAAACAACCTTCTATTCCTTATCAATTAAATAAGCTGTGAAATTTTGTTACAGTAACAGAGGATGGACTAAGACTGATTTGATAACTACCATGCGTCAAACACCCAATTTGTGCTGCTTCTGGGCTAGTATTTGATAGCTCCATGCAGTGCCTGACTACTACGTAGATTCCCTGGGCTAAGCACCATCATTACTATGATGTCTTTCTCTGCCTAGCAACTCTGTACAGTAGACGCCATCAGGCAGTGTTGCTAGCAGGAAAATATATTCAAGAGACTTGCTCAAGGTAGCACATTGTAATCTCTCACCACATCAGAGCCAAACATGCTTATTTACCTTTTTTTTTTTTTTGTACCTTAAAGATATAGCATTATTTCATGTAACACTAAACAACAGCTGTTAAGCTGCAATATAAAAAGATCCTTTGTATTTAGAATTTTTATTGTAAATTTATTGAGAGCACTCTTTGAAGCCAGGCATGGTGGCATGCACTTGTAATCCCACACTCTGAGAGGTTCAGGGAGGGGAAGCACAAGTTTGAGCTGAACCCAGGCAACTTAGTGAGACCCTGTTAAAAAAAAAAAAGGTTGGGGATGTAGTTCGGTGTGAAAGCAAAGAAAATAAAACAAAACAATATACACTTTGAATTTTATTGAGCTGGGCATGGTGGCTCATGCCTGTAATCCCAGTACTTGGGAGGCTGACGCAGGAGGATCGATGTGAGTTCAAGACCATCCTGAGCTATCAAAGTGAGCTCAAGGCCAGCCTGAACTGAACATCGAGACCCTGTCTCAAACAGACAAAATAATAATAATAATAATAATAATAATAATAATAATATTTAGTCTTGGCCTTTGATTACTTGTTATTCTTTTGCATTTTTAGAAAATACACTATAAGCAGAATAAATCGGTTAATGATTCCTAAGGTGTCTTAACATTCTGGACTCTTAACTCTTTTAAGTCACCTTTGAGTTCAGAGTTATAGGTATTTGTACAATCTAACATGTAGGTGCATGAAATACAAATACCTAGTATAGAATAATTTTCAACTGAGAGAAACTTTATCTTGTTTTTGTTTTGTTTTGTTTTTCCCCTGGTACCAGGGATTGAACTCAGGACCTTGCATTTGCCAGGAAAGCACTTACTCCACTGAACTATCTCCCTGGTCTAAGAAACTTTATCAAAACAGTACAACATTTTCCTTCATGCCTTTGAGCCAGATGCCCAAAGGTTTACATTTCATTATATTAACTTACCGTGATCTCTGTGTGTTCTGTGCGTGCCTGTCTGTGTGTCTGTCTACTTTTCATGTAAATTGTTTTTTCTAAGTTGCAGACAGCTATGCTCCTTTGCCCCCAAACACTTATTTCCCACCCAAAAAAGGACATTTCCCCAAAGTCATCACAGAACCATGATAAAACTGGGGAATTAACATTGCTATGTCATTATCTAGCCTTTAGACTGCATTCCAGTTTCATTATTTATCTTTATATTGTCTCTTAAAGTAAAAGAAAATAAAAGTTCTTCTGGTGCAGCCTCAACTGAGGGTCCTCATTCTGCCCAGCGGCCCCAGTGGCTCTAACTCTGCCAGTCTGGACCAGACTTTCCTGGCCTTTCATGATTCTGATGTATTTTTGGAAGACTGCAGACTTGTCATTTTGCATAATGTTCTTCTGTTCACTTTTTCTTCTTACTTCTATTTCTTCTTACTCAGACTCAGGTTGCACGTGTTTTGCCCAGTTACCATGGGCTGATTATAAGGTCTTCTCAGGAGATGCATGATGGCCGTTTATCCCTTTGGGGAGATGCTGACCTTGACATCTTGAAATTCAGCAGGTCTGTGCCTATTCTTTCCTTTAGTAGTTAATAATCATTATATAGGCCGATGTAGAATATGTAGACACCTTGTTTCTCATCAAGCTCTCACCTTGTTCTGGTTTGGACCTTCAATGCCCCCTAAAGCCCCTGTGTTGAAGATCTTGTCCCTAAGGATGGCACCACTGAGAGGCGGTGGAAAGCAGGAAGTGAGCACAGCTGGCAGAAACAGGTTGCTGGGGGTGGCCTCTGGGGTCTGGATCATCCTGGGTCCCTTTCGCTTTCTCTCTCCTTCCTGGGCACCAGGAGCTGAGCCTCTCCTCAGCCAGCCAGCCATGCACTCCCCACCATGATGTTCTCCTGCACCATGGGCCCCAGTGACCCAGAGCTGTATGATCACTGCCCCACCCCTAAAGCCATGGGCCAGAAAAGATCTCTCTACCTTTAAGTCCATTTTCTCCATCATGGTGCTATGTCCACAGAAAGCACAGCCCCTACTTTTATCTTTCGATGATAAATCTCACCTGAGCCAATAATAGTGATGGTTTTTACATGGCAAGAGGCAGTGTGAGTTCTCTAGTGATTCTATAAAAACAAACACAAACTCAGGAACCTAAAATAACACAAACTTACTCCCTTATAGCTCTGAAGGAAAGAAGGCTTGTACCTAAATGTCCCTACGAGCCTCATGCACTCAGGGTGGGGTTATAAGGCCATGACATGAGTACCCACTGTCCTGCCAGGCCACCCAGCCTTGCAGCCCCCACTATGGACTGGAGCCCTTGCAAACTGTGAGCCCAAGTAGGCCTCGCCCCTTTACCTTGTGGGTGTCAGCTATGGTGTCTGAGCGATGGGGGAAGTAACTAGGCAGCCGCTGTTCCTTGGCTGGTGGCCCCATCGCTCTGACCTCTGGTTCCATCATGGCATAAGCGTCTCTCCCTGCGATACTCCTGGCCCCTCCCATGGGAGGTAGTGCATTCTGGGCCTGCAGAGATCTGTGAGTGGCACGGGTGTCTCTGGCCTTGCGTGTACTGTGACAGGTGAGACTCCACCTCTGTCCAAGGCCCACACCCTCGGGAAGCCTTGATGTGCCCTTGTGTGCCCTTGTGGAAACCACTCAGGCCACTGGCCAGGGGATGGGAGAACATACCTGACTTCACAGATGTTCAGATGTGGCAAGTGCTTGGCATTAATAACAAGGGCCTGGCTGGTGGCCCTCCAGGGAGGTCTCCAAGGGTGCAGTCACTCAGCCTCCGGTAGCACATCTGAGCCCCTCTGGGGACGTAGCAGCTGTAGCACACAATGGCTGTGCATGGGTGAAGCACAGCTCTCACCTTCAGGGTTCTGTCTTCCCTTGGGGACAGAGGACAGATGAAGTGAGGGGAAGTAAGTATGAGAGTGAATGCTAAGCTTCCTCTCTGTGCTGGGTTGAGGCTCTCCCAGGAGAACCTCAGCTGCTGTAGGAGTTCCTTTTAGGGCCTCGTTTTGATCCGAGAAGTCAGTATTTGTAATCCCAAAGTCACGTCATTGGAATCTCACCAAAGTAATTCCGATCTACCACTTCCCATGCAACCCAGGGAGAAAGTAAAGACACTAAAACATATTTATAACTATTGGGAAGTCAAGGGGCTCTAAGCCCAGCCACAAAGATGGTTCTCTGAAACCAAGAGAGCAATCCAAGGCCTCACCTGGCTTTATTCAGTGGAGGAGAGGCTTGAGGAGGAATGACTGAGAATTGTGGTAGGTAGTGAATACTGTGAGCTGAGCTAGGTGGGGGTCCTACATTTACATCTGCTACCTGCAGAGGATATGCAGAGAGAGTGATCTGCATAAGGCTATTTAGATAGTATCTAATGTTTTGGGTAGGCTGGTGCTTCAGCTTTGATGTAATCTTTCAAGTCCCAGGAAGTCATAGCCTCTGTCTTGAGGCTCCTTCCCAGCTGGCAGACTGGAGCATCAGCTCTTCTTCCACCTGTCTTGGCCTGGCTCACATTAAGGAGCAGCAGGTGTAGGTTACCAGGGAGACATGCATACCACCTTCAAAGACCATCACCAACACCTCAGCTAGACCAATATACATCGCTTAAGGCCAACTGAGAGGATAAAGAAAAGTCCTAGCCAGCTCTTACATATCAGTAAAAGGAAATAGGGCCAGACTCAGTCAAAATAGAGACAGTTGCTCTTCCTTCAATGAGAGCTGGTCAGGTGGTCCTCCACAAGCTGCGAGGATCTTCCCCCATTGACCCAAGCAGGAGGAAGCCAGGGTAGCACAGCAAGCTTCTGACGCCCAGAAATTGCCCTCATAGCCCAAGTTCCCCCTGAATCAAACAATCAGCCCTGTTTGGTAGCGCTGATATGGGGGGGCGCTTAGGGACACAAAGTGGCCCCACGGTTCCTCCTGACCATGAGGCTCTTCTGCGCTTCAGCCTCTTGTTGCACAGGCAGTTCATGCAGTGACCAGTGAATGACAGCAGGAACGCTCCTTGATTCTTCTCACGCAGCTGGCTCTGCCCATGTGGGACAGTGCCTCACCTGGGGGTTTGTGCTGCATATTTGTCCACCCCACCCGTGTGAGTTGATTTGTCATGTTCAAGGTAGCAGTGTCTTCTCAAGGACGGGGGATGCTTTGGGTCCTACAAGGTGTGTGTGGGGGGGACGCCATGCTGGTCCCTCGATGGCCCTCAATCTGTCTGTTAAACACTTTTCTTCTCAGCCTCTAGAATGCATGGTGCTGGTTCAAATCCTGCCTGTCCTTCATTCCACCTCAGCTTCCAGTGCCTCTAGGGCATCCCACCAACCCTCGCCCTGCAGTGGGACTGATGGGTCCGTCCTGCTAGGAGCCCACAGGGCACAGGACAGCGTTTCCACTCCTTGCACTTTTGCCTGCCCGTGCCTCACCACCCATCTCTCTGCCCTCTTCCTGCTGGGCACAGAGAACACTTCCTAGTCTGGTCTGGGATTAGCTTTCTCCAGGCTGGCACTTCCTGCCCTGCTCCCTGTCGGGTTCTTAGGACCCCATCTCTCAGGCTTATTGCACTTGCCCAGCCTTAACTTCTCAGACTTGCTCTGCTCGCCCCAAAGTAGAACCCGACAGGCAGCTCATGGGGTGCCAGGGAGCAGGATTGTCTCTTATAGAAAGCAACCAGTCAGAAAACCCACGTGGACTCCAGGTCACATCCCCTTCCATCCAATCCTGGGTGGTCTGATCAACCCCAATTTCATGCACAGGGATGCCTGAAAACAGACTTCTCATGTAGCTCTGCTCATGTACTCGTTGAGGAGCGAGTCAAACCGTCACCTCTGAAAATGCCACCTCTGGGCCTGCTTTCTGTCCCTGTGACAAAGTACACAGGGATACCAAGAGCACAGTGTTGGGAGCACGTGGTGAAAACTGCTCACTTTGGGTGGTGAGGTCGGTGGAGTGGCAGGCAGCAGGGAGGAGAGCAGGCCTGGGGTTCCGCTGTCCCTTGGAGCTCTGACCTCAGTGCCCTCACACGTCTTTCCCCCTGACCTTCCCTCTGGAGGTTGCATCACCTCCTAACTGTGCCAGAACAGGTCACCAAGCCTGTAACACAGGCTCAGTCAGTGGATATATTTAAGGTTGAAACTGTAGCTGGCCATAGCAGTGGCGCACCCCCCAACCCCCGCCCATAATCCCAGGGCTGGAAGGCTGAGGCAGGAGGAATGCTGAGAGTTTGAGATCAGCTTGGACTACATAGTGAGTTCAAGGCCAGATTGAATAGTGGAGACCCCCCACCCACCCCCCAGAAAAGATTAGAACTGTGACACAAACTAAGAAATGCACTCCCTGGCCTCCCTCCCAGAGCAAGGACAGTGTTCAGAAGACAAAGCACTGTTTGGAGTCTTAGAAAACCGGCCACCACTGGCTACTCCACTCCACCCTTGAGGTACCTGGTGGGGTGGCCTATGGAACGCTTCTCCCTTAGGGCGGCACATTGCTCTATGGTTTCGGGGTGGTCTCACTTAACATCCCGGCACCCACCCTTGTCCCACTGCAGTCCCGTTTCACAGGTTTCAAGGTCCCTGGCGTGCAGACCCCCTTGACTTGCCTCAAAGTTGTACACTAGGACCTTTTCTGGCCTCCTGTTGCCTCCTACTCTGAGGGGTTTTGCTAGGCTTTCCAGTCCCGTGGGCTAGGGCACACACTGGGCCACGGGAGGCTTCCAGCCAGGCCTTGGGTGCAGGGGACCATCTTCTCCCTGTCTCCACTAGGATCACTGGGGACACCAGCGGATCCATTAGCATTCCACCTGGAATCGCCAGGGACAACAGCTGCTGTCCTCCAAGGGCTATATAAATGTTGCTAGATTGAAATCCTCAACACCTCTCTGCCTGCTAACAAGAGAAGTAAATCACCTTGAGAAACCAGTTGTATCCTACACTGACATCTTGAGCAGAGCCGGGGGGGGGGGGGGGGTGACGCGGACATGTGGGGACTGCAAGCCCAGCAGTTGCAGTTGTGGAGCAAGACTGATAGTGTGAAGCTTTGAAGTCAGGGCCCCACAAAGCACAATAGCTGATTGATTGACTGATTGATTGATTGATTGATTTTCTTCAAATACTTCCTTGGGGGGCTAGGCAGTGTAACACAAGCCTGTAATCCCAGCATTCTGGAGGCTGAGACAGGAAGATTGCTGTGAGTTTGAGGCCAGCCTAAACTACTTACACCGTATCTCCAAAACCAAAACAAACTTCCCTCAGCCATTCTCACACCTTCAAATTCCTTTTTCATCTCCCACAGCCTCTCAGCAAACCCCTGGCTTTTTAACCACTTACTGTTAAAGAGTCCAGCCTGGCCCAATTCAAAATTTAAAATTTAAAATTCCACTTCTATGTATTCAGTTTACTCGCTCTCTGAGACACAGGATACTTGGAACACAGCTGGGTATGGTCTCCTCCAAATAATGCTATAGGGTAAATATGGGGTGTTCTGGAACCCTGCAATAAGCATGAGTTTCAGCTTAAGAAGTCCTAGCCGGAAATGTATGGTTGTGCTACTTTGTGGAAGCAGTGAAACCTCTCTGACCCTCAGTGGGCCCCTCTATCAGAGAGGGGATATTTCTTTGGGTGTGGGGTGGTGCGGCTCTGGTCCACGTCTGGGCTCCGCAGGCCCTGGTGCTCCGGCCCAAGTTTCATCCCCCAGGGCCCACACTCCCTCCTTCCTAGAGTCTGTGCACTAAAGCAGGGCCAACCTTGCAGGTCAGGGGAGAGCCGAGGTTAGAAACTGGGCTTTAGATCCCACCAAGGGGGGCGGATGTGGGCCCAAAGCAGCTTAGGTGGCAGGCTGAGGTATCAGCCCGCAGGCAACTTAGTGATGATAGTGTCAGCTGGCTGCCAGCTGCCAGAAACAGGCTCTAAAGCCAACATCTCCTCAGACCGACCCTAGGCTGTGGCTGCCCAGGGCCAGATGCCCTCCTGTGTCTCCCTCTGCAGCCTCTGTGAGCAGGGTGCGGCCAGCCTAGGAGAGCCGTTGGCTGTTGGCGGAGCCTTGGGGAATTTTGACAAGTTGGTTGTAAAAACTGTCCTGATGAAAAATCTAATTACATCAATGTACAGTTATGTCAATTATTCCTCCAGCAAAGCCAACTACATTCAGAAGCGTGCGCTTTCAGAGGCCTGCACTTTGGATGGTCCTTCCCTGTGCCTGCGTGGCTACTCATTCGGTGCCGGGTCCAGTTGGGAGTTTAATTTCCACTGTGATGGGAGGATTTGGACCACAATCACTGGAGAGTGCTATAAACCCTCCTCTGCACCTGCAAGAGCCTTCAGCTAAACCTTCAGCAGCACCAATGGGGGTCAGGTTTGCGGCAAGGAGAAATGCAGCACTGTCTTAGTTACTCTTCTCTCGTTGCTGAGACTAATACCTGACACTCAAAATGAAGGAAGGAAAGGTTTATTAGCTCACAGTTACTGGAGGTTTCAGTCCATACTTGGCTGGCCCAAGGCTGAGTGGAACAGGGCAGAGAGCATCCAGTTCATGGCAGCAGAACAGCAACAATGGTGGCAGAGGCAACAGAACAACCAGGGGAGCAGAGAGCAGCAGCACTAGTCTGTCTCTCTGTCTCTTTATATTACATTCAGGCTCTCTGCCTTAGCCTATTGGCCTTGGGCCATACCCATAGTGTCAGCAGTACTCAGACCATAATCACAACAGTAGTAAAACACGTAATCACAGTGGATCATCATTCAAGTCTCAAACTCTAGATCAGTACTAAAGTATGTAATCCCAGTGACTCATGTGTCAAGTTTCAATCTATAGAAGTCCCCACCCAATGACTAAATGGGGGGGACAACTAGACATAAATCATAACAAACACCCTCTACCCTACTGTCCAGAAGGTGTTAAAGGAAGCGCTTATCTAAGTGGCCCCTAATCACTACTTACAGGCTGCAAAGCAATAAAAGGTTCAAGGCAAGGTGGTATTTTGTGTCCTTTCATGGCTTCACATGTTCCCAGTGTCTCCTTTTTTAGTTTCTTGGTTTCTTACTGTTATGGTTTGGATGTGATGAGGACGGAGCATCTGGCTTCCACTTTTGGGAGGAGCACCAGAGTCCCCCCTCAAACTGCTGCTCTCTCCTGTCCCTGGCCCAGTGATCCTGAAATCCAACCTGAGTGTCAGTTTCCTAGAGGGTGTGTCCTTGTCCCTTGGATCACATGCACAGGGGACAGTGGCCTCTGCCATGGCAAACTGCTTGTGGACAGGTGGACCTGATGGGTGCCCAGGGGTGGCAGAGACCTATCTTCCTCCAGGTAGCTGTCCTGATGGGTACAGCGGTCCCCTTTTCCTCCCTGTCTGCTTCCCCAGGAAGAGGCCCCACCCAAACACTTTTCTTGTGCTGGTCCTGTTCTGCGGGCTCCCCAGAGAGGGGATGTTTGTGGTCCGCAGGAGAGACCAACAGGGGAGGAAGGTGCCTAGTTTCTCCCCAGCTCCTGGCTCCTCCTCCTGGGATGGGGAGGACTTCCTGGGCTGGTGTCCTCAGCCAGCACAGTGCCTGTGCAGCCACTGCTCCCTCCCTGCTCAGATCAGCAAGGTGTGTCCTGAAGCAGGCCTGCAGACTGTGGGGGAATGGAGGCCATGCTGGCCATGGTCACATTCTTCTGTCCACAGCCTAGCCGACAGGCTGATCCTTTGTCAGTCTCCTGTTTGCTATTTCTCAGTTGGTTCTGAATGAGGGGAAAACAGTCTCACCATGCTGAACTCCTGGCCCTCAGAATGTTCATTCTTTACCCTTTTACACCCTGCTCATTTTCTACTTACCTTTCCTCTGTGATCTTGACCACCCAATCTTTGGGGTGACACCTCAGGGAACCAGAGGTAATTATGTGCAGGTTCTGTGACAGCGAGGTAATGTGGTGAACATGCACAGTCTGGAAGGGGGTTCTGGTGCCCCAATGTGTCTGTGCAGCGCTTCATACTGTCCGTCTCCTCTCCCCAAAGCTGAAAAGGCCAGAGGAGGGGACTCTGCCTTGTGTGTGTCCTGCTTGCTTGAGATAAGCTTTGATTGAGAAAGAATTTACCCTTGATCTGAGCTGAGGTCTGCCCAAGGCAGTCACATGGGGCCGATCTAATCTCTGTCCACACCGGTGAGTCAGCCTGGCCTAACCATGCCGTCCCTGTGTTCTGCATTTCCTTGGCAGAGTTGGGCCCATGCTTGACCTTTAAAAATGTCCCTTTTCAGGATACCTTTAGCAAATGGTTATTGATTACTTAACATCCAAGAAACACAGCGGCAGAGAGATGACATTCAGGCTGTGGAATTCAACCCTTCTGCCCACTCCCAGCTCTGTGCCAGGGGTGGGGACGCAGGAAGGTGGGACTGGTGAGAAGCTGCTTCTTCAGTTTCAAAGCTCCTTGATGTCTGGGAAGAAAGGAGCCCCAGCCTCTTGTGGCTGAGCTCACTGCCTGGCATAGTTTAACTTTGATCCCCTTTGACACATACTGGACCTCACCATCGCACTGTTTGCAAGGGGCTCATGATGAAGCCGCCTCCCCTTGGTCCCATGCGAGTGTGTAATTTCCAGCCCGTACAGGAAGGAGGAAGACCAAATGTGAAGTGAGAGGCATCCAACTTGATTCAGAGGACGCATGTCCCAGGCTGCCGGGCAACAGAATGAAACTTCTTTCCAAGGGACCCTGCCATTCATTCTTTTGCAAATGGGTGAGGACTCAGTGAAGAGAAAAGCACAGAAAATCTGTCTGTAGGCCAAACGGGAGGGTTGGCAGAAAGTCACAAGACACTCCAGCCTGCAGCTTGGAGAGAGACCTGGCTCTATCCCTCTTGGGATGAAAGGCGTGAGGTGCTGGCCTGGCTGGGGCTAAGGGTGAAGAGGGCCCTGCAGGAGGTGGGAGTCACCTACAGTGTTCCCCACTTGGGGGAGGCAGTGTGACACCTGTAATGTGATACAACCCCTTGGTGTAGTGAAAGGGACACCTGAGGCAAATTCCCACTGGGGCAGTATGTGCAGCTACTGAGCATGCGCTGCCACCACGGGACGCCTTCAGCATGGTGGCCTTTCCCTGCCATCGAAACCAGCTCTTTCGAGGACGTCCATCATGCAACCATCTCCTCTGTGCCTGCATAAGTTTCTTCTGCTTCCCAGCCAGGTACAGTTTCCTCTCCCAGCTGAGCTGACTTCTCTGACCTGGCTTCCAGCAGGCTCTGAGCCAAAGCTGAGAGGCGCTGTGTCCATCTCCTGCCCTGCTGCCTCCTTAGACTTGAGACGCAGCGCTCAGTGACAGAAGTGACAGCTGCCTGGGGCACCCAATGGCACTTGCCTCCAAGTCCTAGCAGAGTCCTCGCCCAGGATCTGGACTCCTCCGACCCTCACCCACCACGCTCAGCTGAGCCCCATGTCCTCATGAGCCCACCTTCAGCTGGCTGCGAGTCCCCACCATCACACTCTGGCTCCTGCAGCCCTTGCCCCTCCCCTCCTCCTATTTCTACTCTTGGTTCCTCAGTCACTACATCAGCATCCAGAGTGAAGATTTTAAACATAAAAATCAGCCGGCTGGGGGTAGTGAGACTCATCTCCGGTCTCAACAGTGCAGGAGTCTGAGGCAAAAGGATGACAATTTCACGTCCAATTTGAGAACCCAGACTAATAATATATAGCAAAGGTACTGTAGCTCAGTGCAAAGGCTTGTATTGCCACAAATCCCCGGTGTTGGCCAAGAGAAAACAAAGTAGAGCCTGTCATCGACTCCGTCTCCCCACTTGTGTCTCTTCTGGTTTATACCTAGCTGCCCTGTCCCCAGCCTCATGCTGTCGTAGCTTTCGAAGAGGACTGGATGAAGGGGTGCAGTACTTGAGTGTGCCGGTAGGGTGCGAGGCATGGCCAGAAGAGATGGCCCCGGGGAGTGTGGCCTAGTGGGCGTGGTTTCTTCCTCTGGCCTCTCCTTTCTTGCTCTGCTACCTGGTATTATGAGGTGAGCTCTTTCCTCGACTGAGGCCTTCCTCTACAGCCCGGCCATGCACAGACTGGAACTTCTTGTGTACAAAATAAGCCTCTGTTTCTGTAAGCTGCAGGTGTTGGGTATTTTATCCCAGAACAAAAAACCGATTAAGGCTTCCTACCTCTCCTGAGTATATGTCAACACCTTTCCCTGGTGGGCAAGTCTGGCAGCTGTCTCTGGGCCACTGTCATGCACTCTTCCACCCCATTTTCTGTGCCCTGAGGCCAGGCTCCGGTCTTCCTCCCACCTGCCCTGTGCTCTCTCCTTCCCTGGGCCTTTTTCTTGCCCGGAACACCTTCCCCTTCCCCAGCCGCTCTTCCTTGAGGGTGCTCCCACATTGCTGCAGATTTTCTGTGTAATCACCACCACCCTCTGCTGTTTTCCTTTCCCCTGTTTGCCCACCTGCCTCTCTCCTCCAGCACAGCTGTGAGGGGAACACCTGATGCCAGTTGGCCCCTTGGCTCCTGGCCCGTGGTGGACACTCACAGCTGTGCGCGGGGGAGTGCTGAGCGGCATATGCCCTCAAAGACCGTGGGCTATCTGTGTCCAGGGCCAAGGTGCCTCTCTGCCTGTACCCTTGACCTTGGGTCCACCTCCCTGACATGGGTTCTGGGCATAGCCACCGGAGCTTTGGCTGTGACATGAGACATTTTATCTGTGGCTTCAGGAGGATGTGCTGAGCCATCCTGCTAGGAGATTTGAGGCCTCTTAAATGTGGGGTGAGCCGGGCGTGGTGGCGCACGCCTGTAATCCCAGCACTCAGGAGGCTGAGGCAGGAGGATCAGTGTGAGTTTGAGACCAGCCTGGACTACCAAAGTGAGCTCAAGGCCAGTCTGAACTGCATAGCGAGACCCTGTCTCAAAAAAAAAAAACAAAAAAAAAACAAATGTGGGGTGGTCATCAGTATTGGTCTAGACTTTCCAGACAGCAGAGCTGGTTAAACAGAGAGTGTTAAGGGTCTCAGTGGAGGACGAGGCTGGTAAGAGTGGACAAGCTGTGGGTTCGAAGTGCAGATCTGAGCTCAAGATCTCTTGGGGACAGAGAGGGAGAGAGATTGGGAGATTTTCTAGTCTGCCAGGCACAGTAGTGGGACCAGGCAAAGTCCCCAGGGTGTCCCCAAACTGAAGCCTGCATCAGAAGAGTCCTGTGTCTCAGGGACAGTGGCCTGCCTTAGTGTCCATGCTTGGGGGAATGGAGCGTCTGCAGGGCAGTGGCCACAGCAATAGTACCTTGGTGGGGATTTCAGGGCTTTTGGTGAGTGGAGCCCCTTGGTAAGAAGAAGAGCGGCTTTGTCCTTCCTGCCTCTCTGTCCCGAGTCATTGGTAACCAGCTGGCCCCTCCAGCTGGCCACAGATCCATGAGAAAGATCAGCCGGGTCCCAGAGCCCAGAGGAGCTTTCCTGGCAACGCAGAGCCGAATGTTACGCATGCGTGACGATGGGATCCCAGTAAGGATGACGAGGAAGGCAGAGATTTGTGATGGATGGAGTTGGGCGAGGGGGACTGGATGGCTGGGCCTCCAGCCGTACTGCAGGTCGTACTCCAGAGAGGCCGTGTCCGTGCGTGTCCCAGGGCAGTATGTGAGGTGCTCATCGGGCCATCTTCTCCTACTTGGGTGCTTTTCTATAACGTGTTCATTTTTTTTTCCCTCCCATTTTGGTACAGGGTCTCATTAAGCAGCTCAGACTCATAGTAATCCTCCTGTCTCAGCCTCCCTGGTGCTGAGATTACAGGCATGTGTCACCACACCCAGTTTTGGTGGCAGGCACCACACCCATGGGTTCTGGGCCAGCCCAGCATGAAGTACCAGGGATTGAACTCAGGTCCTTGTGTTTAGCAGGCAGGTACTTAGTCTGCAGAGCTATCTCCCCAGCCCTGTGTTTGCCAATTTGAGGTGTGAAAAGTAGCACATCATTTTGGTTCAATTTGCATTTTTCATAGTTATTGGTTGCTGGTGAGGAGCCTTCCTTCCTTCCTTCCTTCCCTCCCTCCCTTTCTTTATTTCTTTGATTTTTTAATATTTATTTATTTATTTATTTATTTATTTATTTATTTATTTATTTATTTTTGAGACAGGGTCCCACTATGCATTTCAGGCTGGCCTTGAACTCATTATGTAGCCCAGCCTGGCCTTGAATTTGCTGCTCTCTTCCTGCCTCAGTCTCCTGAGTGCTGAGATTACAGGTTGCCCATGATAATCAGTTCTTCTTATCCTTTAAAAAACCAAAGTTAAGGAAGAACTGCTGTTTTTTGTGTCCTTGTTTCTTCTTTGAGGATACGGGAAGCCCAGAAGCCAGAAAGTACTGTCCAACGTTCTTGGCCGTGTACAAAGCAGCCCCTTCATTTCAGTGGCAATTACCAATTGATTCTCTAATTACCCAATGTGCTCCTTCAGTATTTCCCTGGTACCCTGAGCTGAAGCGCTGCCTAATGACACTTTCATACCCCAGTGCAGAGTGGGTACAAAAATCAGGTCCTGGTGATGGCCACGTGTTGTTCTGGCCAGGACTCTCCTCACTGCTCGGGGTGGGCAGTGTGTGTGGGTTGGCTGTACCATGGAGTGGGCAGTGTGGTCAGAAGATAACCCCTCATCACCACAAGTTGCAGGAGCCAAAGCCCAGAGGATGACAGTCACTGGCTAGGGCTGTGCTGCCCAGAGTGACAGCCAGGACCCAAGGGTGGCCATGAGTGTTTGCTCTGTACCAGGAGGGTCTGAATGATGCTGGGTTTCATGGTTCATAGACAAAAATAGGAACAATGAGCAGTAGTCATTTTGTTAAATACCCATTCCAAGTGGCAATTATATCCTGGATGTGCTGGGTTAAATGAATGCATTATTGCAATGAACTGTGCTTTTTTTTTTTTTCTTTTAGGTACTAGAAAAAGTTTAATGATACATATCGCTTTATTGTATTTCAGTTGGATGGTGCTGATCTATGTTCTCACAAGGCATCTTTGGCAGTGGGATGAGTGTGTGTGTGTGTGTGTGTGTGTGTGTGCGTGTGTGTGTGTGTGCGCGTGCCTGAGCTAGTGTGTACAAGTGTCTGGGAGTGTTATGGTCCTCCCAAAGCCTCATGAAGTCATGGGACGGCTTCTGGATTTTGTAATTTTTTGTAATTGATTATTGTGGAAATAGGTGCTGCACTTGCCCTAGGGAAGGTGATTTGCATTTCAATGTAAGGGAGGAAGAGAAGTTAGCTGCTTGAGCAGCTGCTAGCTCTCCCTGCTGTCTTGCTCTTAGCTGCCACCAAGGAAGGTTGCCCCCTGCCATGTGCCTTGGAGCCGGCTGAATGTGGACTGCAATCTCCAGTAACTGTGAGCTAAATAAACCTTTCCTTCCCTCACTTTGAGTGTCAAGTATTTGTCCCAGCAATGAGAGAAGAGTAACTGAGACAGGGAATATATTATATGAATGTGTCAGTGAATGTGTATATACATAGACTTATATGTACATATGTTTGTTGTGCATGAATGGTTGTGTGTGTGTGTGTGTGTGTAGACATGTGTGTGGTGTGGGTGTGCTTGGAGCACAGGCAAGGTTGCCTCACAGAGAACCATGCTAGACAACGAGGTGAAAGTCTGAGATGTCTCTATCCTGTCCCTTGGTGCAGTGGTATCCTGTGGGCCAGGCCTGCCACACACAGTCTGCCCAGGTCCACAAGAAGCTCCAGCCACTTCCCAAGCTTGGAGAGGCTGAGTCCAGATAGCCACATGTGCAGGCCAGGGGAGGACAGGAGGTGGGGTATGCCCCACACCAGCCATCCCTGATGACACCAGAGCTCTCTTGGCCCCAAGCACCTTTGTGTCTGTTCAGAGGTGGAGCATGGTGGCCCATCTCTTCCCAAGGCCCCACCCCTTGATACCATCACACTGAGTATTAGATTCCAGGGTATGAATTTGGGAGACACCAACATTCAGACCACAGCACCTAACAAAGCAAAGCATGGGCCCTCCTCCTCAGATGCCCTGGGAGGTGCTGGTCAGCAAGCTCTTCTCAGTGCTACAATTTTAGGCCCTTTCCCTTGCAGCACAGGTAGGGCTTCCAAGGAAGAGGAGGGAGGACCGAGGTGTGGAGGCTTCAGAGCACCCTCCTGTGTTCAGGTCTTGCTCATGGCCGGCACAAGCCCCTGAGAAGCACAGTCCAGCTGAGTGCCAGGAGGAAAGGAGAGAGTCATAGCAGGACCCCTGCTGGGCCACACCAGCTACAGCCACATGGGGCAGTGACAGGGGGGTTGCTGTGTGGACGAGGTCCGTGACTGTCTTAGTTACTTTTTACTCGTTGCTGGGACAAATATCCGACATTCAAAATGAAGGAAGGAAAGGTTTATTTAGCTCACAGTTTGCAGAGGTTTCAGTTCATACTCTGCTGGCTCCAAGGCCGCAGAAAATAATGAATAGCAGAGGAGCAACAGCTGTGGCATCCATCAAGCCTCTCTATTCCAAATTCTGTGCTGGTGCAGAGCTCCTCCAAAGTGGTATGGTGCTAAGATCAAGCTCCTCCAAAAATGAGGACTTCTCCAAGGAAGTGGGGCAGGGCTGGGCCAGGCAGGAAGCAGCCAGGGTAGGGCCAGGTTGGGCTGCTCTGATTGCACAAAGCCTTCTTCAATTCTTACACACTTCTTGTGCTGAGTTGCTCTGGGGTGGCCCAGCTGGTCCTAGGCTGCAACCAATCACATCCCAGGGCAGGCCCTCCACATCCTGCAGGATGGGCCCCCCACAGCGGAACCAGCCCGGCCCATCCAGGCAAGTGTCCTCAAGTTGACACAATGTATCAACTACCACAGTGACCTTCTCTGTCCAGGGTGCTCAGTGGTAACCATATGGGCTCACAGATTTGGGCCAACAGGGAAGGGAAGAGTTGAAATCCGAGCATGCCTGGGGGACCAGTCAGGCACAGACCTTGGCCGCGTTGATCAAGTCTACTCTCAGGGCTCGTCTGTCCGCAGCAGGCCTGGGGCCCTGAAATCTGAAGAGTCTGACCATCAGCTGGAGGCTTGGGCCAAGTGGTGCTGTGCCTTGGGGACTCACTTGCCCATGGCTCATGCTAGGAGGAGAAAGGTGGAAAGCTGGGGAGCTGCTCGCAGGAGTGCAGATGGTCCAGGCATCGCGGCTTCCGCTTGCTCGACCCTGGCCGGGCGTCCACGAGCTGACCTGAGGCAGAGCCAGCCAGATCTTGCCGTGAGGACCTTGGGAACGACTGCTGGCCCTGAGAACCCAGTGCAGTAGCAGGAAGCCTTCTAGAACACAGTGTGTTCTGTTCTGCGAGAACAGCCTCAGCGAACTGTGATCCGAAGATTGGGTTCTGTAAATTTATTTGCATTAGTGCATGATGATGTCCGTCATGGATTGTTGCTAGTGGTACCTAGCACATCTTAATATCTTCTTTAACAGTAGTAAAGTCTCTCATTATAGTTATCCTCTCTCTCTCTAATTCAGAGATTATTTCTGCTCTGTTCTCCTCTCTACCTTTCTGTAGTTGTTCCTCTACTTTAGATGCTATTAATTTAGACATGTCTTTTTTAACTTCACTGGTTATTTCTGCCCTGGTTTTCCTCTATACGTTTTGGCAGTTGTTTTTCCATTTCAGCGTCTATTTTTTCATACATTTCTTTTTTTACTTGATATGTTATCTCTGATCTGAGTTGCTCTATACGTTTCTACACTTGTCTGTCTACCTCAGAAGCTGTTGGTTCAGAGATTTCATCTGCATGATTCTCATTTTCTTGTAGGATAGTGTCTCTTGTACTGGTACGGTGGGTTTGGGACCTGAGATTGCGTTTTGCTCCTTGTCTGTATCATTCTGTATAGCAATGACCTGCAGGACTTGGGGGCCCTCACAGCTGGGTAGGCTAAGCTTGCAAGGAGCCTGAGGTCTGACTCAAGTGGTGGGCCTGATAGGCTATGTTTGTATCTGGCTGAAGATCTGTGTCACATGTTGGGCCTAGCTCCTGGGTTGGCTGCTTTCACAGTGGGCCAGAGTAGGTCTAACCTGGCGGGCAGGGTCGGAATACTCACGCGACTGGATTGGAGACCTCAGGTGACACATACATGACCAACTAATTTGAGCTGACACCTAATGGCTACAACTTAGACAAGTATTCCTCAACAAGAAGTTGTAGACATTGAAGTACTAATGTGTATGAACTATAAATAAGAGGGTTTTACATTTTTGAAATTATATATATGTATATATATATACATACATATATATATATATATATATACATATATATATATATATTCATTCTAATATGTTAGACCACTGAGCCATCTTGCTGGCCCTTGAAATTCTTCTTATAAGAGATCTCTGCTTAATTGACCTGCAAGAAGTTCTGACTGGTTTTTACAATTACAAACTTAAAAGGTTATTATAATTTAATCTGGCCGGAAGTATATTTGAGTGCCCTCTGATTTTCTAAAGAAGTTTGTTTGTGTCCCATATATTTGTTTATGTGTTTATATGTCATTCCATGAACAGCTGCTCCTCTTTTTATTTCAACTTTAAAACATAGATTTAAAAGCATACTGGGGCTGGGAATATAGCTTCGTGGCACAAGTGCCTGCCTAGCAAGTGCAAGGTTGTGAGTTCAAACCCTGGTCCCACAATCAATCAATCAATCAATCAATCAATCAATAGATGTCCTGAGTTACAAGCTGTTCTAAGTGATATCAAAATTGGTTTATAATTAAACAAAGATCATTAAAATGGGGAAAGATTGTTGGACAGGACTCTTAGTTGGTAGACAGAAGGTTGGCCAACCTATGTTTATTAATGAGGAGCCTCCAGTAATCTCCATGGAAAACATCCCCAATAATTTGGTCATTGGTTAAAAGATAAAGTTTTCCAAAATGGATGAAAAATAAAATAAGCTTTTAACTTAAAATACACTCTTGATATATTAAATATATTAATAATGTAGGAGTCCCTTTTAGGTCCTCATTTTGATCGGAGAAGTCAGTATTTGTAATCCCAAAGTCACATCACTGGAATCTCACCAAGGTAATTCCAATCTACCACTTCCCATGCAACCCAGGAATTGTTTGCCTTTAAACAGAGGATCCAGAGGGGGGACACAAATGCTACTTGTTATGGACATGACTTCCTAAGGATTTAAAATTCGCCTACTATTTTTGAAAAAGCTTTGTTAAAGAATCTGGTGCCTTGGTAAAAACAATCCTAATTTTTCTTATTTACAATAAATAGATGATCTATTGTTGGCCACTGAGTTGTTAAAAAAAAGAGACAGAACGTTTCTATGGCTGTTACAAGATAAGGGGTACCAGGTCTCTAAAAAAAAAAAGGCTCAAACATGTTCAAACTGTGAAATTCCTTGTGTTCACTCTGGTGGGGTAATGTGTGCTCTGTCGAGTTCCTGAGCCCAAACTATTCAAGGGCTAAAGAAGCTGAGAACCGGAAAAGAGCTCCAGGAGTTCCTGGGACCACTGGGTTACTGTTGTTTGTGGGCGCCAAATTATGCCTCTATTGCTAAACCCTTACATGAAGCCCTGGAGGGAGGTAGCTTCCCCTTGGGTTGGAATTCAGAATGGCAAAAAACATTTGAGGACATAAAGAAGGAGCTACTGATGGCTCCTGCCCTGGCCTTACTGGACATCACTGAGCCTGTTCAGCTGTTTGTTTTTGAGAAGGAAGACCTTAGAGCCATGGAATCCCCCTGTGAGCTATCTGTCCAAAAGACTGGACTATGTGGCTGCTGGGTGGCCATCATGCTTGAGGGCCACTGTGTATTAGTAAAGGACAAAAGATGAGTGTGTTCATGCTTCATTTGGTGGAGACAATGCTAGGGCCCTGGTGGAAGGTGGCTCTCTGGTGCTAGGCTGGCCCAGGACCAGGCAGCCCTCCTTGAGGACTCACATCTGTTAAGACTCTACAGGCCATTAATCCTGCCTCCTTCCCTCCAATCTTATTGGAAGCGGCAGCTATGACCTTGGAAAGGACAGTGTGGTCAGGAGCACTACCCAGGGACTTCAGCCCAAAAGGCTGAGCTGAGCATACTCATCTTAGCTCTGGAGTTGGGAAAGGACAAGAGACTAAATGTCTTTATGGAATCCAGGTATTTTTGCCACTTAAATGTACATGGCACCATCTACTGGGAAAAGGGCATTCTAACCACAGGAGGAAAAGACATAAAAACTTGCAGGAGATTTTAAACTTGTTATGGGCAGTATGGTGGCCCACTGAAGTGGCAGTGATATTGTGTCCTGGACATCAAAAAGGACACTCCACTGAGGCCCAATAGGATGCTGACCTGGCAGCAGAGGGAGCTGCTGTGGTGTACTCACTGCCAGAAACACATATCATGGTAGTGCCGTTCCTTCAGCCACCTAAATATTCTGAGACTGAGTTGTCATGGGCCAAGTCAGAAGAGGTAGCAGAAAGAAATGGGTGGCATATCTTGCCAGGGGAAAGGGTATTTTTGCATGAACATAGCGGACATTTCATGATTCGAAAACTATATGACAAGACCCATCTGGGAAAGACAGCTATGACCAAGCTGCTTGGCCGCTATTTTTATATCTCCAGGCTTTGGACCTTGTGCACCTAGGTGACCAGCAAATGTATGACTTGTGCTCATAATAATCTAGTTTCTCCACCACAGCATGAACCAGGCATCCACCAACAGGGAACCCTCCCTTTTGAGGCTATCAAAGTGGACTTTCCTGAAGTCAAGCCCATGATTGGAAACAAAAAGTATTTGTTGGTGCTCATTTGCACCTACTCAGGATGGGTAGAGGCCATGCCCACCAGAGCTGATACCTCTACAGAGGTGGGAAAAGAACTGATGGAACTAGTCATTCCCTGGTATGGGCTCCTCACGGTGGTAGGATTAGACAATGGGCCTACTTTCGTGAGTAGAGTTATTTGGAGCCTTTCCAGGGTTCTGGGCCTACAATGTAAGCTACATACTGTCCACTGACCTCAAAGCTCAAGCCAAGTAGAACAGTACTCTGATGAGCACCCTGCACAAACTATGCCAGGAGACACAAACCGGGTATCTCTGCTTCCAGTGGCCCTGCCACAGTCATGCTGCACCACATACATGGATGGGCTCACTCCTTTTAAAATCCTTTTTGGAAGACCACCACCCTTGGTGCCAGTATTGGAGAGATTGCAAGAAATTGGGACTCAGCCTGCAACAGTAACTGCAGGCCTTGCAAAGGACTTTGAAGGGATTACAAAAAACTGCTTTAGAATGTCACCCATTTCCCCTTTCATAGCCCTTTACATGCTTTTGAATCTGGGGACTGGGTGTTAATCAAAAGCTGGAGGGAGGAGCCCTTCCAGCCTGATGGGAGGGGCCATATGATGTCATCCTGACCACTTGCCTTAAAGTTACAGGCTGCAAGCTGTGGATTCATCACTCACAGGTGCCTTCCCCTGGACCTTGTGCACCTTGATGGTCTGAACAACTCGAGTGAAAGATAGTTTCATTCAAGCCATCACAATGAACCTGCTATTTGAGGCAACATGGGTCTTCTCAGCAGCTACTATGGGATGGATAATGACTGCTGTCAGTTTGGAGACTCCAGGTGAACACCTCTGCAGTTACACACTCAAGCAACCACAGATAGACTCTGTCAGACTCGGGCAGGCCATGTTTGCCTCTTTGTGCCTCCCTTGTGCTCAACAGATTATAGTATTTGTTGTCCCACGTGTAAATTATGGAACCCAGAGTACTGGAAGGAAAAGGCGGACCCAGCACAATATTTCTTCTCTGCCTATGACGTCAAAAAATGGGCAATCAATCCATTCTCCTGCACACATGAACGCAAAATCCCGGACCTGGCTATGGTGGAGCATGGACTATACATGTGCCCAAAGGCAATTGTGCTAAAGAGAGAGGGGTATGTAGCCCACATTGGGATTGTGAGACAGTTGAGCTGGAGGTTTTGAAGTGAATTCTCATAGAGACCTGAACTCCCTAACCATTTGGTGGATGCAAAGTGATACGTATATTCACATATACCAGGAAAAACGTGCTGGTTGTCACATCACTCAGGTGGGTTTTGCACACAGGTCAGGATTGTTTTTAAAAGCGTTGATGACTCGCTTTGGTCTACTGGGCTCATGTAGGAAGTGCTCATGCACCTTGGCACAGTCTCAGGATACGACCCAGGGATGCTCACCAAGATCACCTGGGTGGAAACAACCCTTGGAAAGTTAGCAGCCCCTTGCCCAGCTTTGACTGGAGAACTGCACTGTATGTAAGAGACTGGCCTGATAGTCATCCCAAGTGTGGTCAGCCTAAGCCACACTTAACCCCAGAATCCAGGAGAATAAGACACCCATCCACCCACCCAGCCCCCCCCTCCACCCCCACCCCCCACCAAAATGGAGATAGGTAGCCTAGGAGCTGAGTCTGAAATCTATCAGTTATTCAGTGAAATCCATTACTTGCGAAACTTCTCTAGCCCTAAGACAGTAGAAGCCTGCTGGGTGTGCATATGGTCTAGTCCACCCTTTTATGAGGCTGTAGCCTCCTCAGAGCCTATAATGCCCACCCAACATTTGTACTCCTCAGAAGGGAGGAGACACTGTTCCTATTCATGGCAGAAACAGTGAACAGGAAGGAATGTTGTGTGGGACAAGGAAAGAATCAGGTTACTTGTGGTTAGCTAGCCCACAAAACGTCACCTACAGGGCTCCCTAAGGGATGTGACTTTTCTGCACCAATGGGTTACTTAAGTATCTACATCATAGAAAGAGGTTTTTTATTTATTTAATTTTTTTATTATTTAAATTTAACAATGGTTATATTACATATTTTCATCATTAGATCAGTTTACTTTAAATGTGATCTGTTTCTTTTCTCTAGCAGCTTTTAGTATATTATTCTTCAGCGGGATTTCTGGTATCTTGACTATTATATGTCTTGGCATGTTTTTATTTTTTATTTTTATTTTATTTATTTATTTATTTATTTTGGTGGGACCAGGGTTCGAACTCACGACCTTGCACTTGCCCAGCAGGCACTTGTGCCTCGGAGCTATCTCCCCAGCCCCCTTGGCGTGTTTTTAGTTGGGTTGATGTTATTTGGGGTTCTGTAGGCTTCAGTTACCTGAATGTCTGATTGTTTTCTCAAATTTGGGAAGTTTTCTGCTATTACTTCTGCCCATATTCTTTTTATATCATTTGTATTGACTCCTTCTTTCTCACTGATTCCCATTAATCTCACGTTGTTCATTTTCGCATCGTCTTGCA
>PVJA010028157.1:0-27888 GCA_004027025.1 Myocastor coypus
CTGGTCTCGAACTCGCACCAATCCTCCTGCCTCAGCCTCCCGAGTGCTAGGATTACAGGCGTGCGCCACCACGCCCGGCACGTGGCTTCGTTTTCTAATTGCAAAATGGAGTAAAACCTGCCTTACAGGGTTGGCTATGAGGGTTAAACTACTTCAAAGCAATAGAGCTGGACATGGCACAGAGTAAGAACCCTTCAGAAATGAGCCACTGTCAGAGCTCACTGGCCACAATCCACCCAGACCAGCATCGGCACCTCTGGGATATGCCCCCTGCCCTCCATTTTCTCCTTCCCACCCCTTCTTTGAGGTCCAGCCCCAACACTCGCTCTAGGAAACCCTCTCCCCCAGAAGCAGCCACTCCCCTTTCGGGGCTACCTTCTCTGGGCTATATTGTCAGCATCCCCTAACAGCACAGGTCATGGCCCACCTTGTCAATCAGTCGGTCTGCCTTTCCAGACCACAGTCTAGAGTCCTCATGGGACTTGGTATCCCTGGTGCCACACCTCCACCAAGACCTGGCTACCACTTGACAGCTGGTAACCAAGCAACTCGGGACCTCCAACTGCAAGTTTCTAACTCTTTTGAGTGACCCCTGGCAAGAGCGCTTAAGAGCATGGCAAAGGCTGGCAGCCTGTGGGTACCTCTCCTGGGCCTCCCTTTCTCTGGACCACCACTCTGGGATAGGTAAACAGAAGGCCAGAGGGGCACAGTGATTAACCCAAGGCTGTCATATAGGTAGAAATCAACTGAGCCAAGACAAAAGTACTCCAGTAAACCTCACTGCCTAGTCAGCATCTTTTTCTTTACTTTTCTTCCTTTTCCATTCTTTTGTGAGAGGAGGGAGACAGGCTTTTGCACTAACTATGATGTTCCTGCATATAATTTCCCTATGACTGGGAATAATTCATTGCAAGCCAGCAGGCTTGTATATGGATAGCTCTGATGTGCCTGGGCCCTCCTGCCAGTGTCACCAGCGTTAGCCTCCTGACACAGGCACTCAGCTGCCACCTGACTGACAGCCTGGCTTCCATCTTCCTCCCTCTTTCCCTCAAGGGCCCCCAGAACCCACAAGGGAAGTAGGTTGCTAATAGCAACAGCCTTGGGAACAAGGTGAGACCTACCAGCTGAGGCAGAAGGAAAATTCTCAACAGCCACTGGGGCCCTTTCCATCCATCAGGATGCCCCTTCCCTGCTCAGGACTCAGTCTCCTTGTTATTTATTTATTTATTTATTTATTTTTAATGGCTGGCTCAGCACGTGGTGCCAGGGACCACTGTGCCATCTCACAGGCCTAGTCTCCTTGTCTTTGAAAAGCAGGTATCGCCCTTCATGACTATACTTACAAAGCACAAAGGATGATGGGAATCCAGCCACTTTGAGCTTCTGGTGGTAGCCTAGATGTACTCAAATGGAGCAGCAAAGGGTTGCTTTGAGGAACAGAATGCCTGTCCCAGCTCGACAGAAAATCAACTCTTCCCAGCTCACACCCAGGGCAGCAAACGTGTGTCTGAGCGGAGGACCTGGGCTTTCCCAGAGACCCAGCTTCTGATCATGCTGTTCCAGCAATGTGCTCTGGAATGGTCTACAGTTGCTGTCGTTTTCCTGCAATTGTCCTGCTCTACGGGAAAGGTAAGCTGTTCCAATGCTTCCCAGAGTGGTGCACAGAAGTTCATGAGGAAAGCTCACTCACGGCTGCTGGGGAGGGGTAACATAGGTCTGTGTATGAGAATCAAGGCTGATACTGGGCCTGGGACACAGACTGTGCTGGGAAAATGCCAGTGGGCCCTATGAACGGGCCAGAGAGCTGGTGCCTGGCAGCCCCAGTGTGTCTGGGACCCAGGGACAAAGCAGCCAGGCTGACAGGAAGCCTGGCTCGCACAGCTCCTCACAGGTGATACAACCTCCAGGGAAGCCTGTCTGTCATTAATCTCTCCAACAAGCAACAAAGGAGCATCAGCAATTCCTTCAGGGACCACTGTCCCAGGCTCCCCTACCAACAAGCTCATAACCTAAGCAAACTTTCTTTTTTTTTTTTTTGTGGGACCAGGGTTCAAACTCACGACCTTGCACTTGCCCAGCAGGCACTTGTGCCTCAGAGCTATCTCCCCAGCCCCCTAAGCAAACTTTCTAGGGGCTATCAATTCTGTTCCAGAGCGAAATCTGTTCATCAATCACTTCAACCAGCATGCAGCAGGTGCTAATGCTGACATTGTCCCCATCTCACAGATGGAGAAGCTGAGGCTTAGAAGTGAAGGAATGAATAAACTTGTACAATTCAAATATTTGCATCCCTTCCTCACTCAGTCGTTGTTGGCCATCCCACAGAATGCAAAGCCACCCACAGTAGCCGTCCCAGGATCCTAAAGGGAATTGGGAAATCTGAAGCACCATGCCACAAGATACAACAGAACAGAACTGACCAGAAGGGCGGGGTCTTGCTTAAAAATACCTTCTAGTCATAATTTTGCTTTTCAGAAGACTACAATGAAGTGCAGGTCAGCTGATGGGAAGCCAGGGCACCCTGGGAAGGTGCACACAGCAGCATCTGTCCCACCCCTCTGCAGGGCTCACTTCTAGACACAATCCTGCCCAGTGAACGCCAAGCAAAGCCAGATGAGCCTCCACTGGCTATGGCTCACTCACCCCCTCCACAAGGCTAGTTTGTGTGCCCCAGTGTAGGCAAGATCCTGTGGTCAAAGTTCAACATGCCCATCATGTTACCACAGCCTTGTAGATGGATAGACAGCACGGAGAAAAAGCCCAGAGGTGGGCAATATGCCAGGGAGGGCACACAGCATACACCTGTCTACCCGTTCATTTAGTTACCAGCCACCCAGATGGCATTGTTGAGGGTCTGCAGGTTACAAGAAGCTCCAACTGCACCAGCCCAGCGACACCTGTCTCGCTCCCCTTCTCACAGCAGTGTCCCTTGCAACTGCTCAGGATGCTCATGTCTAGCAGCTGCACTTGGTCCTGTGGCTCCAGGAGACAGACCCCAGACAAGCACCCCAGAGGTCCTCCTGGGACAAGTGATGACCAACAGCAAGCACCTGGGTTTGCACAGAAAAATGGTAAAGTAGCAGCTTTGGAAGACACACAGCCAGAGCCCTGCTATCTCCACATGCCGGGAGGCCTGCAGGTGGCCTGCCTACTACTAGGCCAGGCAGTGGGCAGGCCCGAGGATTACAGGCATGCAGGCAGGCAGAAGCAAGGCTGCCCAGACCAGCAGCTAACCAGAGGTCGTGAGGCAGTGCTGACCAGGCTGAGGCCAGGCAGGGGAAGGAGAGACAGGAAGAGGAGGGAGAGGGACAGAGGAGGGCAGGGGAAAGGAGGGGCAGGGAGGGGAGAGGGAAGGAAAGGGCCTTTGTGTGGGCCTCTTTCATCCCCAGGAGCAACAATCAGTTATGCAAATAGGTCCTTCCCTGCCGTCCAGGCTTGAGAGCCCTCCCCCACCACCAGTCCTGAGTGTGTGTACATGCGTGCACACACACACACACGCACGCACACACAATTACTGCACAAACACATCCAGGCCTTGGCTATTCAAAGAAACCCAGCCCTTGTCCTGGGACCTTCTCCAAGTCCACACAATCTTTTTTTCTTTGACACAGGGTCTCACGAAGTCCAGGCCAGTCTTGAACTCCCTCCACAGGGCATCTCCATGCCCAGCTCACAGTCCAGTCCCCCTTGTGAGACACACCTGCTCCTGACTTTAGCCCTGCCAAGGATGCAGTTTCCAGCCCACCTCAAGGTGCTCCCTCCGGGCTCCGCAGAGGTTAATCAGGAATGAGGAGAAGGAGCTCACAGCTGGAAGGAGGAGGCAGTGCTCAGAGCTTCAGAACCAGAATCTAGCTGCACACACCACCTGTTTTGACTTTTACTTCACTAATGTTCTCAATGCAATGCAACAATCTAAAAGGAGCCAGATGTGGTGATGCACACCTGTAATCCCAGCACTTGGGAGGCTGAGGCAGGAGAATTAGTGCTGAGTTCGAGACCAGCCTGGGCTCATGAGCTCAAGGCCAGCCTGAAGTGCACTGTCTCAAAAAGACCAAAAAAAAAAAAAAAAAAAAAAAAAATCTAAAGAGAACACTGGGGGCCCGGCAGGATGGCTCAGTGGTCTAAAGTGCCTGCTTAGGAAACCTTGGGTGGCTTCAGGGACCTTGGTTTGATCCCTGGCACCACATGCTGCTGCCAGCCCTGCCCTCAGGGCGGGCTGAGCCGGCCATTAAAAAAAAAAAAAGAGAACACTGGCTCTGAGACCAAGTCCTCCTTCACATTAAGAGGACTTCGCAGACTGAAAAGTCTCAGCCAGAGGACAGCTTCAGGTGAGGGGGCTCTTGTGCCCCTACTTTTCTCAGGAGATATACTTCTGATTGTTTCAGTTTCAAATTACATCAAGCATCTAAATTGGAAATCCCAGCTCCTCCACCACAGATGCATCTAAGGTGGATATTCAAAGCAGCACTTATTTACAAACGGCAATGCAAATCTGTCCCATCAATCTGGACATCCCTGACACACACCTCTGCTGATGTCCAACCCCAGGAGTTTCCATCCCAACTGAGGACTATGGAGTTCGTGCCATCTGTCACCCGGCAGCTAACAATAGCCCTGACAATAAGGACAGCCACACAGAACCAGGCCCCACTGTTACATTGCTGCTTTTGCCAGTTCTAAAATATAAGTATTATTTAAAAAGACAAAGACTAAATGCTTTCTTTGAGTCCCTTCCACACTGTCCTCAAAGGAAGGGTATTAAGAACCTTCTCCAAAGCCAGAAGGCAGGTCTTGCATCCCAAGCACCATTTGAAAGTTGGGCAATTCATAAATAGCCCATTACTGAGGCCACAAACCTTCCCATTTCCAAACTAGAAAAACAAAGAAAAGCATAGAATGCTTTTCCCTACTCTAAAACCCAAACTGAAACCTACTGTGCCGCTGGCTTTCTCCACCAGCTCTGCCTCTGGGCCTTGCCTGATAAGCCCTCAAGGCTACTGGGAGTGCTCCAACTAGCCCAACCTCCAACAGTAAGTGTGCTGAGTGTGAGAGAGAGAGAGAGAGAGAGAGAGAGAGAGAGAGAGAGAGAGAGAGTGTGTGTGTGTGTGTGTGTGTGTGTGTGTGTGTGTGTGTGTGTGTGTGTGTGTGTGTGTGTGTATGTATGCGTGCACGCTGTGCTGAACCCTCCACATCCTTAATCCTGAGAAGTGAGCCTGGGCCTGGCATCTCCAGTGGCGGATATCTACAATGCACACTTCTACAAAGCCAATGTCTCCATGTTAACAATGGGCTCCTGTGGCTGGGGACACAATTCCCAGAGACAGCCTCACACAATCAAACTATAATACATCTCCAGCAGCTCAGGCCAAGTGTTGATGACATACACTAGAAAGATGGCAAAAAAAAAAGAAAAAGGATCTTTTGTGACAGTACTTAAAGACACCAATGACAAAAATGCACACTTAAGTCTTTAAAATTGTACACAAGTTGACAGAGGAATACAGTTTCTAAATTCACGTTACCCCATTACATATAATATATATGTGTGTATATGTATACACACACACACACACACACACACACACACACACACACACACACACACAGTTAAATCTGAGCATGGTGGTGTACCTCTGTAATCCCAGCATTCAGGAGTCTGAGGCAATCACTGTGAATTCAAGACCCACCTGGGCTACAAAGTGAATTCAAGGCCAGCCTAAACTGGCATGTATAGGGGCCTGGCAGGATGGCTCAGTGGTCTAAAGTGCCTGCTTGGGAAAGCTTAGGCGGCTGCAGGGACCACGGTTCAATCCCTGGCACCACACGCTGCACCAGCCCTCAGGGCAGACTGAGCCGGCCATAAAAATAAATAAACAAACAAAAGTTCCAAAACAAGAAAAAAAATTAAATTAAATTAAAAAGCCAGGCATGGTGGCACACGCCTGTAATCCCAGCACTTGGGAGGCTGAGGCAGGAGGATTGGTGCAAGTTCAAGACCAGCCTGGGCTACAAAAGTGAGCGCAAGGCCAGCCTGAACTGCATAGCGAGACCATGTCGCAAAAAGACAAAAATAAATAAATAAAAATTAATTGATTGATTAATTAATTAATTAATTGAAAAGAAAATTTAAGGGCTGGGGAGATAGCTCTGTGGCACAAGTGAAAGGTCGTGAGTTTGAACCCCTGTCCCGCCAAAAAAAAAAGAAAAAGAAAAAGAAAAGGCATGTATAGTAAAATTAATAAATCAAATATGGTTAAGAAGGATGGAGAACCTAGGTGTGGTGGCACACTACTATAATCCCAACATTTGAGAGGCTGGGGTAGGGAAAGATTGCCAAAAGTCTGAGGCCAAACTGGGCTATATATACACATAGTTGGTTGAAGGGCAGCCTGAACTGTACAGCAAGACTGTCTCAAAAAACAAAACAAAAAGAGAAGAAACCATCTTTGATCATGGTCCTGCCTGGCCTCAGCCCAGTGCAAATCCACACTCATGTCTGTGGAATCTCCACAGGTCTGGGCTCAACTCTAACAAGATGAGTCTGGTCACATTACCCCAGGAAGCAGCCACCCTCAGACCTTCAGCCCATCAGGTTAGAAACTAGATACCCAAGTTCCCATTTTCATCATGAAAACCTGAATCAAGCCCAGCTTGCCCATATTTTTAGCAAATAAAGTTCACGACTGATTTTTTTTTTTCCCTCAACTTACAGGTTTTCTCCTCTGATGCGTTGCTTCACAACCTAGCAAATGTGGACCCTGCTTAAAAAGAAGACAATTATCTTCTAAGAAACCTTGTGTGCTTTGCTACACAGAAATGTGTGGGGGGCAGGCTGTATTAAGACTTCAATGCACTGTTATCTCCAGGCATTGTACCCAGGTGAGACTACAAAGGACAGAGAACCACACAGGCCAGGAAGGGCTCAGGCAGCCACCCCAGAGCCAAAATGCCCAATGACAGAGCTGCTCCCCCGGAAGAGGCCTATAGCCAGCACTGAACTTCAAAACCAACTGCCATCTTTCGGAGGCTGGGGTAACTGGTTCTTTCGGTCCCAGGCGTGGAGATGCTGGCCTAGACCTCAGGCTACTTCTGCCTCCCTGAAACCTCTGCTGAGCTAAGTTTCACTGGTGAGTGGCCAGCGGGGCACAAAGGAAGGAACCACTGGGGGAGGGGAGGCGAGGCCGCAGAGCTGAGGGCTGGGACAAAGGGGACTGAGAGACAAAGGGACAGGAAAAGAGAGCCTGCTTTGTCTTCTGAGGAAGGAACTCCTCATGTGGTCGAACATTTCACTCAGGCTGAACTGTGCCATCACACATTTTAAGAGAGGGCTCAATGTCCCTCCCTGCCCAGGACCCACCACTCTTAGATTCCAGGTCCCTCCCTGCCCACCATGCAGTCAGGCTGTCTTGCCAGCCCCAATCTGCCACCCTGAAGAGGTGAAGAATTGTTGATTCAAAGAAAAGAACCTTCCTCAGAGTGTCTGCCACTGCTGCACAGGACACTCGCTGCTCAGGGTCCAGGTACAAGTTTTCTACCAGGGGCTGGGGCGTGGCTGCACAGTCTCCAAAGCCCTACCTGCTTGGCCCTTGATTATGTTCCTCACCCTGCAGCTGTGCAGTGGTGTAGCCCCAGAGAAAGACGGTGTCTGCCATACAGATGGCAAAGTCTGAAATAACGTAGGTAAGGTCAGCCCCTGCACCAGGTCAGTCTTCCTTGAAGCTCTTGCCCTGTCTTGGTCTAGGTTTGATCCTCATCTTTGTCAAGGAGAGGCAGGCTCTCATCACATTTTACATCAACAAAGCACATATGCCCTCAATGCTCAGAGGAACTGTGCCAGCAGAGGGATCAGTCACCCCCAGTCTAGATGGCTGGAGAAATCTGAAGGTCAGTGACCCCTTCCACAGACCACAGACCCACACAGAGATCCAAGCTCCTAAACATGCAGTCCTAATCCCACCAGACATCCTTCACTCATCCAGATTCCCATGTGCAATCCTGCCCCTTCCCCATGGACATGGTTTTCCTATCCACCTCTCCCACCCACCAGGACACAACACCAGGCTTCTGCTGCATACCAACTGCATGCCAGGTCCTGAGGCGCACACACATATTGGGGCTGGGAAGGGCCATACTGGCTCTGCAGTGGAGACAGTGGAAGGCTTAGGGCTTGCTCGTGAGCCACAGTGTGTAACCAGGAGGAAAGAGGCCCTTTGGCCACAGGCAGGAAAATGGAACCAGAGGCTGCTCTAGGCCCCTCCCTCTAGTGGGGTCCAAGATGGGTGCTCAGGTGGTGGTGGCCTCAGCTCCCTCAACAAACCAGAGCAGACCCTCCCCCACCAGAGCTGCAGTAGAAGGCAGTGGTTACTGTGGTCCTGACAGGGTAGGTCACAGCTGGCCTCCTCCCCTCCCCCAGGCTCCAATGCTTGGGCTTTGATTGTACCCTGGACAGGGGCCCCAACATCAGCCTGCCAAATAATTAAGACCGTGGACCAGGCCACACCTGGTGCTGGACTGGTACCAGTCTCTCCACTGCATGCAGCAATGGCTTCTGTCCTCAGGAAGAGAACACTGTGGTGACACATTTTCAATGCTAGAAACATTTTCAAAGAGAAACAGGAGGGGGAAGGAGATATCTGTGTGTCTTGAGCTCTGGATGGGCGCACTGGCTTCCTGAGAAGCTGCAGCCTCAGAGGCCTGGGCCCCTGACCTCAGCCCGCACTGGGAGAGGTACTCCAGGGCACTCGCTGACTCACCGGAAAAGGGTGGCGCTGTGACCAGCACCTGTGCTTCAGAGGTGGCCCCACGCTGGCTACGACGCCTGCCCAATCCCCAACCTCAGGAGGGGATAGGATGGGGCCAGGATACTGAGCTTTTTGGTAAACCTGAGAAAATTAATAGCAATCTGAAAGAATTTGGGCCCCTGGAAAGCCTCCTGCAGACCAGCAGATCCTCATCCTTTTCACTTAGGCTTTTGTGGACTTCTGTTTCCAATTATCAGGTTTTGTTTTTCTTAATGTTGCTAGAATAATGGCTTTTATAAAGCACATTTCAGTTCCAACAGCAGCTCCAGGCCAGGGCTTTCCTGTGCCTGGATGAGGCCTCCAAAGGCTTAGCTCAGCCCAGCTTACAATCTATGGCCAGGACCACAGAGGTACTTTTTTTTTTTTTTTTTTTTTTTTTTGGGGGGGGGGGGGGAACCAGGGATTGAACTCAGGACTTTGCCCTTGCCTGGCAGGCACTTATTCTACTAAACTGTCCCCAGGCCCACACAGAGTTTTTGTTTTGTTTTGTTTTTTATGTATGTATGTATGTATGTATGTATGTATGTATTTTGTGGGACTAGGGTTTGAACTCATGACCTTGCACTTGGTAGGCAGGCACTCGTGCCACGGAGCTATCTCCCCAAGGCCCACAGAAGTATTCTTTACCAGCATTTTACTGAGCAAGTGGCAAACCCCCAGTTATGAGTCAATGCAAATTGCCCCATCACAGAGTTGGCCTGTGCTATATGCAGAGCCAGGGAGCTAGGGCAGCTCAAAAGAGGGGTTACCTTGCTGACCCCAACATCAGGCAAGGGAGGCATCAAGCAAGCATCACCATGCTCTCCTGGGCGGACAGACAGCCCAATCTAAACCAACACAGTATCACTTATATTTAAAGATACACAGTTCCACTTGCAAACACACAAACTCTGATACAGGGAGGATGGGCAATAAGCAGTATGGGTAAAGGATCTGCCAACGTCCTTTGCTTCTGTAGCTACATGGCAGAGACACCAAATATTTGAAGAATGAAAGACCAGACAGACTAGATGAACATCTGGGAAAAAACAAATATCTGCCATGACCCAAGATGCACTTTTTTTGGAGAAACTGTCCTCCTGAACTGATATACTAGGACAGTCTCAGTAGAAAGTAACTGTTGAACAGGAGTAAGCCTTATTTCAGCCCAGCTTTACAGAAGCCTGAATGACGGGCTTAGAAATAAAACTCTCCGCCAGGGCGCAGCTAGATCCTCCCTGAAGAACAGATAAGAGCTACTCACAATTAGAAGCAACTGGCTGTACACAAAGACCCAGGGCCCAGGGCCCAGGCCCCAAGCCACCCCCACTGGAATCTTGTTTATCCTTGGCTAAGCAAATGGGAGTCCTCTCAGATAATGCAAAGGTCAAATGTACACTTGTAAGGCCTGATAAAATCGCCAACAACCCTGAATTACAGAAGGCCAAATAATAAAATATTCCTACACGGATACTCGGGAGAGGTAGATGAATCAGGGGCATCTTCTGAGTTAGCAACCCACTGAGACATGGACCAGTCTGGGTGATGGTCTTCTAGATTCTATACTACATCCTCCCCACCCTCTCCTCAACCCCTGTACAAAAGGCAAAACTGAGTAAGGAAATGATCCCGGGACACCCAGCCTGGGAGGTCTCATAAATTGGCAAAAGCCAGGTTTGTGGAGAACTGAGCCTTATCTGACATAGCTCTGAGGACACTTCACATCTGAAGCTCCATTGATATGTCAAAGACCTACTTCAGCAAAGAAAGGCAAACAGACCAAGGCCAGGGTTCAAAATGAGCAGCCAGGGGCCTAGCGGGATGGCTCAGTGGTCTAAAGCGCCTGCTTGGGAAAGCTTGGGTGGCTTCAGGGACCGAGGTTCGATCCCCGGCGCCACATGCTGCGCCAGCCCTGCCATCGGGGCGCGGGCTGAGCCAGCCATAAAAATGAGTGAATAAGCAAATAAAGGTTATGAAACAAGAAAAACATAAATAAATTTAAAAAAAAAAAAAATGAGCAGCCAAACTCGGACTTGCTCTGAGGAGAAGAGGACCTCAGAGTGGTTCTGGTGTGTGAGACTGCACACAGATGGGTCCAAAGAGGTGACCTCTTGAACCTGCTGATCACTCTTCCCATTGCAAATGTGAACTGGGTATCCCCGGTATAACCCGACATTTACAGGACACACTACAGGCCCCAATCCCAAAAGTGAGATAATCATAGGAAGTTTCTTAGAAATTAGGGCTATCGAAATCAACCCATGAAAAAAAAATAGGGCTACCCAGGAGAAAGCAGGAAAGTGCTCCAAAAGAGAGAGCAAAACCCCAAGGCAGGAAAGTCGGTCCCCCTGGCACTGCTATCTCTCAGTTCATATTCCAACCCAACAACAAAGATTCAATTCCTACTCCAAAACTCAAGAGACATTGCAAAAGTCCCTCTTTTTTTTCTTTCTCCTAACATACAGGTCCCCTCACTACCTCTCGCCTCTCCCTGCTGATCACCTTCACACGCCTGCAGTAGTCTTCCCAGCACATGCTCCTGGATAGCTACAGAGGCCTTCAGTTTAGTGTCCATGTCGCCTCCTCCCTCACCCAGGGCCACCCAGTTGCATGTCTACAGCTCCAGGCTGAGCAGGGTCAGAAAAGATGTGCTTCCTAACTAGAAATGCAAACTACAGGGCAGGAAGTAAAGAGGAAGTCATCTAGGAGTGCAGAAATCCTCAGGTATCCCTAGATCCCCAGTAGCTGGCCACTGGCCCTCTACTCCTTGAGACCCGAAAAAGCCTCTGGGAGCAGACAGCAAGAGGAGACAGGTCGCTGGCCCTTCTGAAGGGCCACAGGGGGGACAGACGAACACTCCCAACCTATAACACTTGGCTGTCTTGGCTGTCTCTGTGCCCCCCCCCCACTAAAAACAGACTTCAGGGAAAAGATGAATCAAGTTTTACAAGCTTCCCTATTTACCCAGGGCTACAAATCTATCAGTAGGGAAGCTTTTAAAATAAACTCCCTCCTAGCACTGCTGTCACTTCCTTTCTTCTGTTTGCTAACCTACAGACAGACACAGACACACAGACACACAGACAGACACACACACACACACACACACACACACACACACACACACACACAGCCTGCCTTCAGTGGGTTCCTTTAACCTTGACTAAAGATCCTCACTCAGTCTGAAGGAGAAATCCCAAATTCTGCACACAACCAATTCACATGACTACTTTCTGCTTTCTACTCTACTCCCTCTCATTCATGTGTTTAAAGACACCTCATGTGGGGACCCCCTCCTAAGAACACTGGCTATCTGTTAACCTTGGATTCTTCATTCTAGAAACATCTCCTAGGCAATGTCTAAGATTCTCCACAACATATAGAATAGCACTGCAGAGTACAGCCCCCTTAACAGGAGAGGACAGCAAGGCACAGAAGTTATGTGACAGGCAGTGACGCTGTGACAGAGGCCCAGACTACATAATAAGAACTCACACTGCTCCCCTTAAAAAGCCTCTGTTCACACACACCTTGGCTCCCCAGCACCCCCTATTTATGAGATACCAAAAGCAAACAGCTATAAACATCCAATCTAGAAAACTAGAGGCCACTGTAACTGGTGTTTCAAAGAGCACTGAAAGACACAGCCCCAAAGTGGATCCTGGGCTTCAGCCATGGGCATGGTTTAGGATGGTCCAAGCCAGGCATGGTGGGTGGTGCATGCCTGTAATCCCAGCACTTGGGAGGCTGAGGCAGGAAGATGGGTGTGAGTTTGACACCAGCCTGGGCTACAAAGTGAGCTCAACACCAGCCTAAACTGCATAGCAAGACCCTGTCTCAAAAAGCCAAAAAAAAAAAAAAAAAAAAAAAAGGATCGTCCAGGCATGGTGGCAGCAGTTTTCACAAGCAGAGGCTGCCTCCTGGGCAGCATGAGGGACCGGATACTGATCTCAACCCCTTGCTCACACAGCACTTTGGGCATGGAGAAGTGAGACCTGGTCCCATTAGGGGTTGAGCTCCAGATAGTGACCCTGTATGCTGAACCTTCTTGGAGGGTGCAAGGGATAAAGTGGTCTCCCAGCCAAGGAGGGGATCCAGACTTTCTGTGGTCTGGGAATTCAAGTCTTCCCACCCATACTTTGAGAGGGATTTTTTTTTTTTTTTTTTTTTAGTTCAGGCTGCCTTAAGGGCAGGCCTCATGCTCCATGTGGGTGGAGGAGGAGATCAAACGGTGGTCCCCAGCACATCAGTGACTTTGCCAAATCATGTGCTTTAGTCAACTGAGCTACCTGGCAAGCCCCTAAAACTTTTTTTTTTCTTTTTATTTTCTTGTTTCAGAACTTTTGTTTGTTTATTTTTATGGCCCGGCTCAGCCTGTCCTGAGGGCAGGGCTGGCACAGCATGTGGTGCCAGGGATCGAACCGCAGTCCCTGAAGCCACCTAAGCTTTCCTAAGCAGGTGCTTTAGACCACTGAGCCATCCCGCCGGGCCCCAAGCCCCTAAAACTTGAAAGGGATTTTTTTCTCCCCACCCATACTTGAAGTCTGCCTAAGTCCCATGTCCCAGGGAGGCACCTGCTGAGCTTTCCCCAGAAAAGGGTCTGCTCTATCTGGAAACTGACTGACCACACTCATCCTGAACTCTCTAGCCAACTTTCTAGGCCTCTAAGTCCATAAACTGACCCTATGTCCTGATTCATCTTTCTCCCACAGAAGAGGCTCCTCCTTCCGACCTGTTATACTTCACTTCACTCTCAAGCCTCTACCCTGGCATACCTCCTTCCCCCAGTTCTCTCAGCCAGAGAGCAGCTCAAAACCTGTCATGAAAAGAACACTCCACAAAGTCAGAGCTTTCATCCTTCTCTCCTCCCTGGGGTGACCCAGGGCTGAAGAAACCACGCTGTACAGCACCAGCAGCGGTTTTTCAGACATGGTTGGGGTCTTCAATCCACCCAGAACTCATTTACCAACCTCTCCTCACGGTATTCACTCCACTATTGCTTACTGCTTCCAGGTTAGTCAGAAAACCCCCTGAAGGTGAGCAACAGGAGAAGCACCTCAAAGACAACTCCGAGACTTATCCCCTGTAGCAAAAATGCAATCTTCTACTCACAGCAAAGCAAAAGCTGCGAAGGCCCTGAGACCATGAGACTTCTTCCAGAAAGCAAGGGTCTCACCAGCCCTTGCACTGGGCGCAGTGCAGGCACTCCACTGAAGTCCCTACCACACTGCAGAAGGCCTCCTCAGATTATTTTCCTCCAAAAACACGTAATTTACACATCCAGTGTCTTTACTTTCCAAACCATTCAGAATTAGGGAAAGGGGGGAAAACTACGTCTGTTTCTATTTGAAACTGTCAAAATTAGCATTCAGTAATTAAAAATCACACCCTTTCTCTTAATAACCTAACCAGCATGATACAATCAGGTTGTGCCAACTCTTTAATCTAATTGACTAATTACAGATTTTAATTTAGTCAGTTACTGAACAACTGTTGACAATTTGTTTTCATTAGGGACAGAACAGAATAAATATTTAGGCTTCTAGTCACAAAGACTCCTGCGACTCACTCACCACTATGACCCCAACTTCAGGGTGGGAGCTGGGGCTCCATTGATGTCTTTAGACCCCAGCGTCCACACGGCTCTGCAGCAGCACCTCAGCATCCTCCCATACCGGAAAGACCTTTCCACAAGCCCTTCTTCAGGCAAAATCTTAAGTACAAACAGCAGCCTCCACTCCCAGAGAACAGGCAATTCCCAGATCTACACACGTCACTCAAGAAGTGGCAAATGTTTAAACGTTGTGAAGAAAAAATAAACGCAATGCTATGTGTCACTGGATTTTAAGCAACAAAATAAGTTAACAGTCAAAATAGGTTTATCTACATTCATCTCACCGGGAAGCAAACTGTCGCTGACATCTTTTTTTTGTTTGTTTGTTTTTAAAGACACCATTTACAGGTCTGTGTAATGAAATGACTCAACTCTTTTAAAGTACAATTTTCTCCAAGGTCCCATTTCCCAAAGCCATTCAAAAGTTTGTCAGTTGAGCCAGCAAGATAGCTTAGCAGTCTAAAGTACCTGCTTAAGGGGCTGGGGAGATAGCTCCGAGGCACAAGTGCCTGCTGGGCAAGTGCAAGGTCGTGAGTTCGAACCCTGGTCCCACAAAAAAATAAATAAATAAATAAAGTACCTGCTTAGGCAAACTTAGGCAGCCACAGCGACTGTGGTTCAATCCCTAGCACCACATGCTGCACCATCCCCACCCCCAGGGTAGGCTAAGCCAGCCATAATAATTAAAAAAAAAAAAAAAAAAATTAAATAAATGAAAGTTTGTCAGTTGAGCGGTATAGCTTAAAGACTGAAGTAGGGCCCTACGTTCAAATCCTGCCTTCTGGTTAAATGACTTCACGACTATACGTTCATGGTTTCTCTGTTCTCACCTTTGTTCAGTCTTCTCATTCAAGAAATGGGCTGATTTGATCCCCAGTTTCACAAAAAAAGAAATGGGCTAAGGGCCAGGTACAGCCCCATAACCTAGCACTCTGGGAAGCTGGGGATAAAGAATCACAAACTGAAGTCCTGTCTAACCAACCTAACAAGACCCCATCTCAAAATAAAATAAAATAAAATAAAATAAAGCCAGTGACATAGCTCAATGGTAGAACATTCCCAGGTTCAATGTTCAATCCCTGTACCATATGCGTGCACACACACACACACACACACACACACACACACACACACACACTGACCAAGATAGGGCTGGCAAAATAGCTCAGCAGAGTAGAGTACCTGCTTAGGTTAGGCAACCTTCAGCAAGTGCAGGGACAGTAGTTCAGTCCTCAGTGCCACAGGCCACACCAGCCCCGCCCCCAGGGTAGACTGAGCCAGCCACAAAAAAATAAAAAATAAAATCAAGATATCCCATGCTTGTAGAGTTTAATGGGGATTAAATATCATACCGGTGCACAGTGCCAGGATAAATGAGCAGTAAATGCCAGCCACTGCTGTTTGAGAACTCCTTCTTGTATCCCTCCCTGTCCCTGGGAACCTTCTGAGGGACCAGAAAGAGCACAATGACCCACTAAATGGTATGCAGCTATAAAGTGGGAAAAACTGTTCAAAATGCCAGTTCCTAGACTTGCTGTCCTGAAATCCGTATCTTCCAGGTGATACCAGGTTAGAATGGCAGGGAGCCTGGACCTGACCCCTGGCAAGTGTACAGGGAGCAGGGGCCTGCAGCATCCTCTGCAGAGGGGAGCTTCCCACCCACAGCTGCCGCCCTCCAAGTTATATCCTCTCCTGCAGGGAAGCCTCATTGGCCCTGGCTGGGGAGCTGTGGCAACTGTTCTGCAGAGGTGCCTGGGTGTTACCCCAACAGAACACACATTTGGAGTATCCTGACTCCTCAGGAAAATGTGAAGGATTTTGCTGGCCAGGAGCCAGGACCAATCAGGGATGGAGTCAGACAGTGCCCCCTATGCTGCTGGGTGGGTAAGAAAACAGCCAAAAGGTGGGGCCCCAGCCTTCCAGGTCTCTGGAAAACTTGATGGCAGATAAATACAGCTGCACAGGCCTGTAATCTCAGCACTCTGGCAGGCTCAGGCAAGAGGATCAAAATTTGGAACCCAGGGCTGGGGGTGTAGTTTAATGCAAAGGTCCTGGGATTCAATTCCCACCATCACCAAAAGACAAGACTGTGAACACTTGGGCCATCACTGATGATTCTTTTTTTTTTTTTTTTTTTTTTTTTTTTGTCTTTTTGAGATAGGGTCTCACCATGCAGCTCAGGCTGGCCTTGAGCTCACTTTTGTAGCCCAGACTGGTCTCAAACTCACACTGATCCTCCCGCCTCAGCCTCCCAAGCGCTGGGATTATAGGCATGTGCCACCACACCCAGCTTTGCTGATGATTCTTAAGCTCAGTAACAATCAGATAGACCTCAAAGATATGGATCCCAAATTCTCCATGTTTTCTGTTCACCAGAATTCTACTAGTGGTGCACTCTCACTGCCCACCCTGAGTGGCTAAGAACCTCTAATTGTGACAATATAATTTTTTATTTTCCATATTTTTTCATTAAAATCAATAGTGACACAATGTATTCCATCTCTTTGCAAATAATCTATTTCCAAGCACAGAGATCACGAGGGTGGTAAGGCACTAATGAAAGGGCCTTGTAATGAAGAGACAGGAACAAATCCTTTACATTAGACTCAAAGCAAGACATTTTTTTTAATTTTTTTATTTTATTTATTTATTTTTTTGTTTCAGAACCTTTGTTTGTTTATTCACACATTTTTATGGCTGGCTCAGCCCGCCACGAGGGCAGGGCTGGCACAGCATATGGTGCCGGGGATCGAACCGAGGTCCCTGAAGCCGCCCAAGCTTTCCCAAGCAGGTGCTTTAGACCACTGAGCCATCCCGCCGGGCCCAAAGCAAGACATTTTTTGAAGTCACCAAAAACAACCTGTTCCCTGGCCTGTAGGGATGTTGTAAAGGCCAGCCCATTATAGAGGCCTGCAGCCCCAGGAAGGCCCCCAGCCAGCCTGTCTCTTTCAGAACCTACCCCCATCAGCTCCTGCTGACCCAAGCACTAACCCACCGAGGACATGGGGCTCATGAATCTGGTAAGAACAATGGCCAATTTAATATTAATTCCTAGGGCCTGGCAGGATGGCTCAGCAGTCTAAAGCGCCTGCTTGGGAGGGCTTGGGCAACTTCAGGGACTGCGGTTCGATCCCCGGCACCACATGCTGCGCCAGCCCTGCCCTCAGGGCAGGCTGAGCCGGCCATAAAAATGAGTGAATAAACAAACAAAGGTTCTGAAACAAGAAATAAGTAAATAAATAAATAAAAATAAAAAAAAAATTCTAAAAAAAAAAAATAAAAAAAAAATAATAATAATAATATTAATTCCTAAGAAGACAGCATGATGTTCTAGTAAAGAGTGCATGAGGGAGAAAAGATAAGCCTAGATTTTACTGTTTTTATTGTTGTTCTGCAAAGCGAGGGCTTAAACCTAGGGCTTAAACCTTGAGAGCTTTGTACATGCTAGGCAAATGCTCTACCACTGAATTATGCTCCAGTCTTCTTTATTTTATGAGGAGACAAGCTGCCTGCCCATGCGGGCCTTGAACTCACAACCCTCTGCTTCAATTGAGCCTCTGGAGTAGCTGGAATTACAGGTGTGTACCCACCACACCCACACACACAGGTTTAAATGTTCCTTCAACACTACTGGAAGTAACCCCATTTCCTTATCTAGAAAACAAGAATAGAAACAGAACTTAACTCACAGGGCTGAGTACAAACCTAAGGCATAAAGAACAGTGCCTGGAGCATAGTTAGCACTCAGTAGCTGCCTGTTGTTTTTAATTCTTCCTTCATGAAATACAATGGGCCAGTCACCTGTCCCCTACCTTGTCCAAACAGGGAGGGAACTGAATAGACACTTTCTAAAGGAGCTAAGCCCACAGTAAGTGCTCAATAAATACCAGCTTCCTCCCTAAGTAAGGGATTAATTATTACCAAGGGAAAAGTCACCACTTAATAGTTTACCTGTCAAAAAAAAAAAAAAAAGTTTACCTGTCACTGAGAAGCCAACTTGACTCTCCAAAGCTCAGTACCCCCAGAACTGTCCCCATCCAAACTGACAGGGAACAGAGGCCAAGGCTGTGATCTCCACCCAGTCCCCTCTCCTCAAGCTCCTACTGACAAGAGATGCTGTTAGCAAAATGATGCCAAAGAAAGTATGTGGCGACAGTCAACTAGATTTAAGTTCATTTTCTGTAGCTTGGGGTCAGAATCGACTGAAGCACTCTGGTGATCAAGTTTTCTCCAATTTCCTATTCCACGCATTAGCTCGCTGACAGAAATTCACTGTGGTATTTAAAGTGGCAGCCATCACAACTAACTCAAATTGTATTGGCTTCCCCCATGCTGAAATGCTCAGCTGAAACCATCAATTGGCCAATTCGGAGATAACGCAGAGGCTGAAATTCCCTGTCAGGCTGTAAACCCCCTTCTGAAGCGGCTCACCACTCGCCCAGAGCTGTAGGCCAGAGCTATCCATGTAACCCAAGCAGGCTGGTGGGGCGGGATCTGGCGTGCAGGAGGGTGGCACTGCCAAGAGGACGGGCCTCCAGAGAGAGGATAACATTTTCTACTGGAAGCTTTCTAAAAGACAGTGCACACGCCTGACACCAGGCCTGCCCGCTGGGCCGCCTGCCCCCTCAGTGCAGGCCGGGCAGCCAAAGCCACAGCCAGCACAGAGCCTCACCCAAAGAAAGCTGCAAAATTCCTGAAGGATGGCACAGATATAAGCAAGATGCTGGTGCCAGCCTCTTAGGTAAAGTTTTTTGGAGCCAGTAGCCACAGACTGGCTGCCTCTCCACCCAGAGCCAGGGCTTGGTTCCCCCAAATGGGAACCGAGAGGTTCCTGCCTGAAATATACCCCATAATCTAATAGCTGGCTCAAAAGGGGTAACACATGCACATACCCTAACCCAACTGCCGGCAAGCTGGAGAGGCAGAAAGAAGCCGGTCCGAGGTCACAACACAGAGAGGTGCCATGAGGGATGAACAAACCACGGCACAGAGGCCAAATGCCTCGCCCAAGGTCACCTGAAGGAATCAGCCTGATCACCCTAGTCCAAATCTTCTGGGTGCCCCATGACACCGTATTAAGTTCCCAGCACTCAATGACACACAGCCAGGCTAGCAGCAGGAGCACTCAGGAAAAACAGCCACCCACCTAACTCAATCCACCAGCCCCCAGCACTGCAGCCACATCCCCATGGGGGAGGCTGCCACTGCCCAGCCTCCTCACCCAAGCAGCCTCTGTGGCTGGGGAAGGAGGAGCCATGGAAAAGCCCAGACGCTGAGTGACTCCAGGGAACAGAGTGCTTCTTAAGGTCAGAAGACTGTGAAACACAAGCAAAGTGTCAGGACTGCATCTGAAAACACAAAGAACAGGGACACAAAACCTGTCCCAGGAGCTGTGCAAACAGATCACTAGGAGGGGACATGGAATTTGGGGGCTGGGCCAACCTAAGTCAGACAGGATGTCCTGCCACCTACTAGCAGGATCCTCTCTGCAGGATTCAGGCATCCTTGGAGGCCAAGGGCCCCTCAATCACAGGCAGGCAAGAGGAGCTGAAACACCCCCAGCAACGCCGCAAACTGAAATGTGCTTGGGCCCTGCCTAGGATCCACGCAGACTCTGAGAAGCCAGGGCATCCCAGCCTACTCAGGCACCCACATTCTGCACAGCCTCCAGGGTGAGAACCAGCCACACCCCCACCCCTTCAAGTGGGGGCTACTGCCACACTCACACAGGCACAGCATACACTGAGCACCTGCCATGTCCTGCACAGTAACACCATGGCAGCAAACTAGAGAGACAAAGACGCCGAGAACCTGCCGTGCTCCAGTGGGAGCACTAGATGTGAGGAAAGAGCCCTCCACGACTCTGCAGGTAGGAACCATTTCCTTACTAAAGGTCAGGAAAAAGGCTCCACAACTGCTTATCGCTTCACCTAAGTCACCCAGCCTGAAAAACCAAGATCCTGCCTCAACTCTCTCTGAGCCAATGTCTTTCAAACTTTACACTGAGACTCATGATGAGGCAGAACTTCAGGGCAAAGCAGGGGCACACATACATTATAGGCACTCATAAGTCACTGAAAACAGACATTTCCAGAAACAATACTTACTGTTGATTCTGCAGTACAGTGCTTCTTTTTTGTAATTGCCAGTCATGACCCACTAAGTTGATTTCACAACGCACTAATGGGTCACAACTCACTTCGCAAAACAATGCTTTTCCATGTGCCACTTGTCCATCTTCATTAAAGTGTCTTGAACACGCCTGACGCCTGGGCAGGGATCAAACCCTTCTCGTTTCTCAGGGTAAGGGAGTCTTGTGCACTGATGTCAGAGTTTATTCAAGACTCTGCAGAAGGCCCCAGGGAATGTGGGCAGCAGCAGGGACTGAAGACGAAGCTCCTGCCCTCAAGGAGCTTTCAGTCCAGAAGGCAGCAGGGAAGTGATTCAACCTCATTTCAAAAACCCTCCTTCTGGGAAGCAAGTCCCAAAGAAGAGAGTGAATTAGGGTTAGTTGCAAAGTTCCTGGGGTAAGAGGAAGACAGCCGTGTTTCCTTGGGGTGGCAGTGGGGCAATTTTCCAGGCTGGCTCTATGAAAGGACCAGTTGGCAAAAAATGGCCCTCAAGGTGCTACAGCGCCAGACATATCCATGGGCAGGGCCCAATGCGGCTGGGGAAGAGCGGTTCCAGGTCCCTAGTACAGGTGGCCGGGAGAGGAAACAGGCACTGAAGGAACGCAGGAGCCAGGCATGCAGGAGCCAAGCGTGCACGCACCACTCATCTACACTCTCAAGCACCAGGTATGGACGCTGCATGTGTGACCCTGCCACCCTTACTGCATGAGACCTGGACAGGGAATCAACAGTGAGCAAGTACACAATGGGCAGGGTTTCACTGGTGTCCACTCACACCGAGACCCCTCTGCTGCTGCACCCCACAGCAGTCACCAAGAACACTGGCCACTGAAACACGACTTCCTCCAGCTGGAGCTGAAGAACAGCACTGGGACATGGCTCTATTCACAAGCACAAGGCCCTGGGGTGAATCCCCAGCACTGCAAACAACAACAAAAAAGAAAATGGATAGCGCAGGCACATACATGCATGCTCATGCAGTTTCCTGATAGCTTGCTACGTAGGTAAGTAAACTGCTTTAACCAAGTCACAGAGGCTAAAGTGTCCATGTTCACATAGAGCTCAGCATAAAGCAAAGGAGAATGCCCAGGCTGGGCTTATAGACTTAGGTCCTACTGCTTTCCTCTCTGGCTCTAAGACAATCAGGTGACTTGAATTCCACTGTCTGCAGTCCCACTGTTTCTACCCAGGATCGGCACACATGCCTCTAGCACCCCAAGGTAGGACTGCTGCCCAGCGGCCTGTCTGACTCTACGTGGTGCTCCCCAGAGCAAGTCATTCCATGGGCCTCTTTTTAACTACGCATCACATCTTGGTCTGCATCTGTCTCTTCAATAAACATGGCAAGGCTAGTGCCTGGCTGCTGTGAAACTCAACTAGGCCTGGAACTCTTGCTAGAGGGCAGGAGGGCATCGGACCAATGCTTGGGGCTCACCCAGGAACTCCAAGAGGAAGGCCAGGGTTAGAGGCAGCTTCCCCTGGGCCACAATGGCCTACAGAGCCCTCCACCAGCTTGGCACCTCCTCAGGCTCATTCTAGGACTCCCTCACTCAGGTAGAAACCAGGTGAGGCCTGAGCACCTGCCACAGCAGGGCATGTGCCAAAGCAGATGGCTCAGGACCCCTCACTCAGGGACTGTCTGTCTGCTCACTCCCGTCAACCATTTACACAACACAACAGCTGTTCCAAGTTCGCTTCCCAGGCCTTCTGCAGCCATCTCCATTGTGGGCTGGACAGACAGCCCTTGCCTGCACCCATCTGACAGTGAAGAGACAGACCCTGAGAATGCAGGTCCCCAGTTAACAGGGAATATGAGGTTGACACTCAAACCTAGACCCCTGCGGGTGAGACACAACCCTCTGGGCCTGGCTGCTCAGCTATGTGGTGACACATGTAGGTGTGGCACAGGATCACCCTGTCCAACACAGATAAGGGCACAGGCACCTCAGGGGGCGATTTATCAATGCCAGCCAATGACAAACCAGTTCTGTCCCTTGCAAGGGCCAGACAAGATGACCTGGGTAGGAGAAGCACTTCATGACATAATAGGGGAGCCCTGTACAGGAGGGCATCCCTGCAAAGCCTAGCACCCTTTCCTGAGGATCCACTTGCCTTCACAGAAAGACATGATGTTAGAAGTTTTCTGGGAAATCTTTAGGGTTCACCAAGCGGGCCAGAGATATAGCTCCATGGCACAAGTGCCTGCCTGACAAGTTCAAGGTCATGAGTTCGGACCCTAGTCCTGCCAAAAAAAAAACCTCACCAAGCACCAAGCACTAGCCACAGGAGAGAAGCACCTCACATGCATTATATCACCTGAGCCTCACTCACAGCAACAATGGCCAGGAATCACCATCCCCCCATCACGCAGATGGGGAAACTGAGGATCCTGAAGTCCATCCCACCAGAAAATGACAAGAGTAAGGAAAGAATGAATTCAGCTCTGGATCCCAGTCCTATAAAATTTCAGAGAAGCAAGGGCCCAGGAAAGGAAAAGCATAACACAGGAGGATGCATTCCTACAACTCATCTCAGCAAGCCCATAGAAAACCCCTCTATCCTGGCAAATCAAAAACAGTCAAGACTGTCTTATCGTAGGCTGTCAACTCCCAGCAACATGTATTAAAGGAGTTTATGAATCATCTGATACACTTGTGCCATGGTCAGAATTATTACCAAGCAGGGCCAGTGAGATGGCTCCGTGGTCTAAAGTGCCTGCTTAAGGGCCAGTGGTATGGCTCAGTGGACTAAGCGCTTGCTTAGGTAAGCACAGGGGCCAGGGTTTGGTCCCTGGCACCACATGCCACACCCGCCCCACCCTCAGGTGTGCTGAGCCATCGATGGAATCCGGGCACAGTGGCATACACCTGTAATCCCAGCATTAGGGAGGCAGAAGTCAGGAGGATCACACATGGGAAAAAAGAAAAAACTAAAAAAAATAATAATAAAGTGTCTGCTTAGGCAAGCTTAGGCAACTACAGGGACCCAGGTTTGATTCCCAGCACCATATGTTACAGCAGCCCCACCCCCAGGGAAGGCTGAGCCAGCCATAATAAAAACAAAAATAAAAATAAAAGTAAAAATAAAAATAGGGGCTGGGGAGATAGTTCCATGGCACAAATGCTTGCCTGGCAAGTGTAAGGTCATGAGTTTGAACCCCGGTCCTGCAAAAAAAAAAATAAATTAAAAAAATAAAAATAATTATTACCAAGCTAGAAAAGATTAATTTTTCTACCAGTAGTGCAATACTGCTGGTGAACAGGCCTCAAGCACAAACTCCTAACACTTCTCTCTTTTGAGACTCACACATACATATTCACACAGAGGTAGGAGGTCAAGATATGGGCCACTCCCTTGCGTCCAAGTTCCCCTGGACGGAATGCACCCCCTCTTACAAAAGGGGATTGATTCCAACTCTCCAGAGGCAGAGGCAGGAGGATTGTTGGAAGTCTGAGACCAGCCTGGGCTACAAGGCGAGTTCAAGGCCAGCCTCAACTGCAAAATGAGAGAGACCCTATCTCAAAAAAAGACAAAAAAAAAAAAAAAAAAAAAAAAAAAAAAAAAAGATTGATGTAAAAGACTGCAGTAAGAGCTAGGTGTCTCCTGGCACCCTCTAAGTGTTGGCTGGCACAGAGCAAACGCTCTGTCCAAGTTTGCAAATGCTTAGCTAACAGAGATGGCATTATGCAAAAAGCTAGTACACGCTGTTGGTCTGGGAGTTCAAATGAAGTGACCACTGCCAAAAACTTTGTTTGGGTCTTCACTGTTCCCCTACACCCACCCCCCCCCCCCCCCGCCTTGAAATAAAGGGCAAGGATTTGCAATTTGGGGTCTTACAGCCACTTGAAACCCATTAAAATGGCCACATTGCCTGCATCCTGGCAAAACACAATTCCAGTTCTTCATTTAATGTTGAATTAGCTACTGGTGGAGGAGTCTGGCAGCCTCTGGGGCTAAGAGGAATTGCAGAAAATGGGGTAGGAGCCCAAAGCAGGATTCAATACAAAGTCTAAGCTCCAAGGGAATGGGGAGGGAAAATAAACTATGCATATGTTTTGTGTTTTAAATCTGCCACACAAGGGTGCCAAGGGTCAGAGCCAAAGACAGGCTGTGAACTTGCCAGGACCTCTGGGCAGAAGCTAGTCTGGCTTATTGGGGGGATAACACTCACCTAACTCCCTGGAGCCCAGCTGGAGACCACTCCCTACCCTGTTCCCCTGGGCTCAGGCATGGACACACCCTGCTGGCAGGGACCTCAGCTCAGCACATCCAAGGAGAACCCTCTCAAATATCACTTTGCTATTTCAAACCCACCAAGGACTTTTGGGCCCCTGCCACACAGCCACAAATACCTCAGCGCCCGCCCACACCCAAAACCCTAGGGCACTTTTCTACATTAACCAATCTTCCTTGGAGATGGTCTCCCAACTAGGGGTACAAGAGGAATTGGCAGAGTCTTGTAGCACACAGGCAGGCACAGGGTTAAGGGAGCAGCCCAGCTGAAAGGGACAGTAGGTCTTCAGAGCAGGGAAACTGAGGCAACTACAGAGAACCTGCCAGGGTTAGGGCATGTCACATCTATTACACCAGGGGCCACAGGGGGATGTGGAGTGTAGAACAGCAGTCCACGAACCTCGTGAAATCACATACAAAGTCTCTTTGTATGTGAACACGTGCACTTGCTGGAAAGAAAGGCCACAGCTCTCATCACAGCATTCCTCCCAGAAGTGAAGAGCCACTGCACTAGGACAGCCTCCCTTCCGAGAGGCCGAGCCTCACCTCTGCAGCCACTGGACCTTCGTTCAGTTCCATTTTGTACTCTCTCCTCTTCAGAGATATACATGGGGCAACAAACAGGCCCTAGGCACACTGCAGGTCAGGGCCAATTCCCTTCCCCATTTTGCAGGGATTCTCTACCAAGTGAGAGCTGTCAGGAGCTGAAAGCTAGAACTTGAGGAGACCTCTAGTCCCAGCACTACCACCTCCTAGTCACCTGCTCCTGGACAAGGCCTCCAAACACTAGACCTCAGTTTCTCCACCTCTGCATCAAGGTGAGATCTAACAACCCAAGCAATAAGGCAGCTATGAGGCTTAAGCACCATCAGGTCTGTGAAAATGCATTACAAAAAAAAGCAGAGCAGGATGGCTCAGTGGTCTAAAGCGCCTGCTTAGGAAAGCTTGGGCAGCTGCAGGGACCACGGTTCGACCCCTGGCACCACATGCTATGCCAGCCCTGCCCTCAGGGCAGGTTGAGCCGGCCATAAAAATAAATAAATAAACAAACAAAAGTTCTGAAACAAGAAAAAAAAAATTTTTTTTTTAAATCCTGGGGTTGAAGAGATCGCTCAGTAGAATAAGTGCTTGCCTGGCAAGTCCCAAGTGCCTGAGTTCAATTCCCGGTTCCACCAAAAAAAAAAAAAAAAAAATTCTGATGGCTGTCCTGGCCCAGATTACTTCAAGTGCAAAAATCACATGTGTTGGTTCTACCCTTCGAAACATTAGCATGCATGCCTACTATGTGCAAGGCACTATGGGAGCTATAGAAATCAATAGCTCATGGTTTCTACCACATAGAAAATAAGATGCAGGGGCCCGGCGGGATGGCTCAGTGGTCTAAAGCGCCTGCTTGGGAAAGCTTGGGTGGCTTCAGGAACAGCAGTTCGATCCCCGGCACCACATGCTGCACCAGCCCTGCCCTCGGGGCAGGCTGAGCCGGCCATAAAAATGAGTGAATAAACAAAGGTTCTGAAACAAGAAAAAAATAAAATAAAAAAAAAAAAAAGAAAAAGAAAAATAATAATAATAAGATGCATCTAGAAAGACAAGCCTGGAGAAATTAGCCAGAATGGTGCAAACAAATGATAGCTACCTGGGGCCTGTGGGGCCAAGGCAGGCAGTATTAGGAACCCCAAATCTGGAATCATTCAGGACATATATTCTAACTCTACCCATGTGATGAACCTCAGCCTTTTCACCTAAAAACAAAGTCAGCAACATGCCCCCTCACTGGCAGATGAAATAGACTTATCCCAGAGCAGTCAGTGCACAGCTCAACACATGGGAAACGCTGATTGGTCCTTCACTCAGGTGACTTTTGTGAACAAGGAGGAGTGGTCACCATGGCCTGAAACCCTTCATGAAGTCCTCCAACAAGGAGAAGTGAAATGATGGATAGGAAGGATCTGGGAGAACAGAAAAGTACATTTCAAGCCAGAGGAAGAAGCCCAGCCAGCAGCTATCACAGTGACTAGCAAGGAGGAGTGGAGGCCAGAGTAGAAATGGAAGTACACATCAGAGACCTGAGGACAGAGAGCAAAGGCCACTCCTTTTCCTACTCTTCTGCCTGTGTGCGCACATGGTAATGGGAACGACCCTCCAAGCCAGCCAGCACCTTACCACTGAGCTAAAGCCAGTTTTTCAGTTACTTCTACGCTGCCCACTCCAACTCAATGCCACCCCTTAATTTCCTTCAAAGTCTCCATCATCACCTGACTCTCGGGAAATAGGACATCAGATGGAGTCCAAACCAGGAAAAATTAAAGTTTTAATCCTCAAACCTACGAATCACGGACCTCCATCAGCCTTCTACACCAACCTCACAGGCAAGCTTCAGCTATTACCACATGGCTTCAAGAGGACAGAGCAGAGCCAGGCGTGGTGGCACATGCCTGTAATCCCAGTACATGGGATGCTGAGGCAAGAGGATCATTGTGAGTTCGAGATCAGCCTGGGCTACAAAAGTGAGCTCAAGGCCAGTCTGATCTGTATAGAGAGACCTTATCTCAAACAGACCCCCCCAAAAAAAAAAAAACCACTGGAATTACAGGCACATGCCACCATGCCCAGTTTCAGTTGTCTCAGCGTGCCCCAGGGACAGGGCTGGCACGGCAGGCCTGGGGATTGAACCCCAGCCCCTGAACCTGCTTGCAGGTGTTTTAATCTGCTAAGCTATTTGATGGGGCCTGGCTCACTTTATTAGAGTACCAAATGGTTAAAAATCATTAGCTTCCCTGAAAGGTACTCTGTAAACGTAGCATAGGTCTCAGTTTACAGTTAAGAGACTAGTTTAGCCAGGCACAGTAGTATGCCCCTATAATCCCAGCTACTCAGAAAGCTAAGGCCAGCCTGGGCAGTGGAGTAAGACCTTATCTACAAATGTTGTTTGTGACAGGGTCTCACTTTGTAGTACAAGCTGGTACTGAACTCTGCAGCTGGCCTCTCCTGCCTCTGCCTCCTGAGTGCTGGGATTGTATGTGTGTGTCACCATGCCTGGCTCCAAACACAGTTTTATAAAAAGGAGTGGGATGGGGGCCTGGCAGGATGGCTCAGTGGTCTAAAACGCCTGCTTAAGAAAGCTTAGGCA
>PVJA010028158.1:0-27877 GCA_004027025.1 Myocastor coypus
TGGCATCAGATATTAAATATAAGATAATTCCACATCCGAAGGATCCCCATACCCAGTGTCTGGGCCTGTGCTACCTACTGAAGTCACAGTCATCTGCCCACTGGCTCAGTATTTCCACTGAAGGTGAAGCATGCCTCATGGAGCTTAGGAGACAGTTGAGAGTTTTATTGCACATCATTCTCTTATCTGTCTTTCGAGGGGGAAGAACACTACCTCTGTGGCATTCTTGCCCTAACATCCCAAAGACCAGAACCCCCTCTCATCAGCTCTGTTATGGTGAATGATACAGGTGGTGAGAGCCCACAGGCCTGAGGCCATGGCTTCGGTGGAATAGATACAGAAAATAATTTTAAAGAGACAGTTTTATGAGCATGAGATTATTTTAGGAAGTGAAAATAAAAAGGGAAAAGAAAACTTAAATCATACCAAATAGGTTGTAAGGTATATCAAACTATTTTACATGGTAGCCTTAAAATCTAAAAAAGAAGTGCTAAAAAAAAAAAAAAAAGCGTTTTGATAGGGTTATAAATGCTTCACTAGCATCCATAATGGAATAATAATTAAATTAGAAAAAATGATAATAAATACCAGAGGCAGAACTTGATAGAAAAAAAAAACAAAAGACACCAGAGGCAGGAACTTGGAAGATGAATATATTCTTAGCAACATCCTGGAACTGTGTCTCAAGAGTAGAGGAAGGTGTAGGTATAGTTGTTGCAGTCCCTGGAAAGAACTCTGGGCTTGGTACTGAGACTTTGGTGTTGACTTCTACCTATGTGTTCGTGTCCCTGAGAAATAGATGCTTGCTGCACCTGTTTTTTTTTTTCTTATTTGTAAAATGGAGATGATCATTGAGACATAGCACTGCTGTGAACTCAACTGAAATAATAATAATAACAATAATAATAATGAGGGCTACAGCAAACATTATAGTCTATTTCCTTCTATTCATTTCTGCTGCAGGGGTGAAATTTGATTAAGACCACTATGATACCTGGAGACAACCCGCTTGGGCCCTCCTCCTTTTCCTCTCTTGGACAGGAGCTTTATTTCCCCCCCAAAAAACATCTATTCTGCTCATAAAATAAAGACTACTATTATAATCTTTAGTATGCCTGTGACTGGTTTAGAAATGGGCCCTGGACCAGTCTCTGAACGACTTTGCTCAGGTGACATGGGTTGGTCCCACATGCATTTATAACATCATCTGACCAATTTTTAGGGCACAGGATTATTAGCACTATCCATAGAATTACATGAAAAATTCTCTCTAATTTTGCTCTAATTCTGCATTGTGAGCTAATACAAATTTCTACTATTTAGCCCAACACCTTCCAGAAAGAACATTTTTACTGATTTTAAGTGTTCTGCTTAGTAAAATATACAGAAGACAGCACTAGAACCATGCAGCAATCATTCTCTGAGATTTATGCAGACCTCTAAGTGTGGCTCTGCCTATAACCAAATCATTAACCATTTAAATCTCAGTTTCCTCAGAAGTAACTATGTCTGTCACATAATGCATAATTACGTAATGCAAGTGAAGCATTTGCTTGGTAGGAAGCAACCTACAAATGTTATTATGATACAGACCTCTACGATAAGATAAAGGTCAAATGTATTTGCACAGCGCACATGTAAGCTCCCCATAGGGTCATGTTTTAGGGCTTCCTTAGGGCCCGGTGTGTGGGGGAAGATCTGGAGTGCACTGCCTGGAAGTCAGGAGTCGTGTCTTCCACCTATGACATAGAGAAGTACCAGGTCACCAAGTTGCTGGAACATCTTTTGATCCTGAGGATCCCCATCTGTATCACTCTACTTTTTGTTGCTGGACAAAAAGATCTGAGATTGTGTAATGTATAAAAAAAAAAAAAAGAGAGCTATGTTTTACCCTGAATTCTGGGGGCTGACAGTCCCAAAGCATGAAGCCCCACTGGCTCAACCTGCAGTGTGGGCCTTCTGACTACGACACACTGATAGGATGGCATCACAGTGATACCACATGTGAAAGAAAGCGAGCATCCCTTAGAGAGATAGAAATGAAGGATTTAGAGACCAGGCTTGCCCTTCGCATCTCATACTCGAGTGGACTAACAAACACCTATGAAAATCATATTAATCCCTTCTGAACATGAGGCTCCCTCTGACTCAATCATTCCCTAGTGGACCTCACTTTGTTCTACCAACTTATCACTGTGACAAAGTTTTAGCAGTTAAACTGGAAGAGACACTCTCAGATCATAGCGTAGGCCTACTGGGAGCAAGTTGATCCATACAGAGATTCCAAGCTCCTATTTCCTATTTTTCTAGTGTGTATATATGCAGATTTATTCTGTTTCTCATATAAAAGAAATCATGTGATATTTAAACTTGTGTATCTGACTTATTTCACTTAAAATTATATTCTCAAGTTGTACCTATTCACTTGTAAGTTTTTCAAGTTTATCTTTCTTTATATCAAAGTAATACTCCTCTGTGAATAAATATCACATTTAAAAAAACCTGTTGATGGATGTACATGCCTTTTCTAAGACAGACATTATAAATTGTGCTGTGATAGATTGGATAAGTAAGTATCCCTGTAATATGATGGCCTTAACTCTGTATTCAAAATACCTATATGGGGAATATCTGGATCAAATGGAATTATATTTTAGTTTTTGTGAAGAATTACCACTAATTTTCCTTGTGATTGAGATAGTTTGGATTCCTACCAGCAAGGTACAAGAGTTCTTTCTTCTCCCTATATTCTTGAAAACATTTGCTATTGTTTGATATCATACTGATAGTCATTCCTTATCTCGGCATAGTTTTAATTTGCATTTTTCCAATGGCCAGTTTTGTTGAACACTTTTTCATGTAGTTATTAGCAATTGCATTTCTTTTCAGAAGGGTCTGTCCACTTCAAATGCCTATTGTTTGATTGCTCTCTCACTGGGTTCTAAATTTTTAATTTTTTGTATACTGTACACATTGGTCCTCTGCCTGAGGACTGGCTGGCAAGAACTTTTCCTATTCTATAGGTTGTCTCTTCATTCTGTTGGTTATTTCTTTTGCTGTGCAGAAGCTTTTTAAGTTGATGATCCAATTTGCTCATTCTCAGTACTAATTCTTGTACTACTGGAGTTCTGTGTAGAAAGTCTTGATTATACATATAGCTTCAAGAGTATCACCTGTTTCATTTTCCAGCCAATTGTCTCAGTTTTGACACTTAAAATTTTTTGATTAATTTTGATTTTAGTTTAGTAGAACGTGAGGTAGATGAGTCTAGACACAGTCTTCTTTCCAGCACCATATATTAAGGAATCTATCTTTCCTATATGTCATGCTTTTGGTCCTGTCAAAATGACTGAGTGTACCTGAGGTTGCTTCTGCTGCCTCTATTCTGTTCCACATGCCTGTGTTTGTACTACCACCATATGACTTTAATCATAGAAGTTTTATAGTACATTTCAAACCTGGGGTTGGGGTACCTTGTGCTTTGCTTTTGTTACCCTGGCTTGCTTTTCCTATTGTGGATCTATTCTGGTTTCATATGAACCTTAGAATTGTTTCCTCCAGATCCATGAGAAATACTGTTGGTATTTTGATTGGGATTGTGTTTAATCTGTATATCAGTTTTGAAAGTATAGCCATTTTAATTAAATTGTTTCTGCCTACAGAGGGATAGCTTTCCATTCTCAAGTGCTCTCCTCAATTTCATTTTTCAGAGTGCTATAAATTTCGTTGTAGAGGCCTTTTATTCCTTGCTTAGGTTAATTGCTAAGCATTTAAGTTTTCTTGATGCTATTGTGAGCAGTATTATTCTAATTTTTCAATGAGTTTATTATCAGAGTATAGGAAAAATACTGATATACTACTGAATTTGACTATTAATTCTAGGAGTTTTGGGTAGAATTTGGAGGAACATTTAAGTAGAGAATCACACCATCTGAAAATGATACTTTGACTTGTCCTTTCCTATATGTAGCCCTTTTATTTCTTTCTCTTGCTTGATTGCCCTGACGAATTTTTCTGGTATATGTTGAACAAGAGTGGTGATAGTGGCTGTACCAGCCTTGTTCCTAATTTTAGAGGGAAAGTTTTCAGTTTTTCCACATTGAGTATGAGTTAGGCAGTAGGTTGGCTGTAAGTGGTTTCAAATTGAGATGAGATCCTTCTGTTTCTGCTTTTCTATGAATGGATATTGGTTTTGTCAAAGGCTTTTACAATGGCTATTGAGATTTAGGATTTTGGTTGTTCTTACTTTTCTGTGGTCTTGGAGTGCTCCACTGGTTCATATATTTGGGCTCATTTTGATTTTCCGATGCAGGCATTTGTAGCTATAAACTTCCCTTGTAGGACTACATTATCATTTAATTCAAGGAACTGTCTTATTTCTTCCTTAGCTATATCTGTGACCCATTGATAATTCAAGGGTGCTTGTTAAGCCGGGCATGGTGGCGCACTCCTGTAATCCCAGCACTTGGGAGGCTGAGGCAGGAGGATTGATGCAAATTCAAGACCAGCCTGGGCTACAAAAGTGAGCTCAAGGCCAGCCTGAACTACATAGTGAGACCCTGTCTCAAAAAGAAAAAAAGAAAAAAAAAGAGTGCTTGTTAATTTCCATATATTTCCTTAGTTTTGTGTTTTCTTTTGCCATTGATTTTAGTTATATTGCACTGCAATCTGATAGCAAGCATCATAAAATTTTGATTCCTTTACACTTACTTTAGCATTATTTTTATTAACAAGTTTGCTGTCTATTCTGGAGAAAGTGTCATGTGCTTCTAAAGAGAATGTGCATTCTGTTGTATTGAAGAGAACACTCTGTATATATCTGGTGAGCCTATTTGTTCAAAGGTTTGGTGCAACTTTGATATTGTGTGTGTGTGTGTGTGTGTGTGTGTGTGTGTGTGTGTGTGTGTGTGGTTTGTCTATTTGTGATACCACGGTACTGAGGTACTTCACTATAATTTTATTGTCATTTATCTTATCTTTTATGTCCAATAGTGTTCATTTTATGAAGTTGGTTGCATCATAGTTTGCTCCATACATGCTTATAATTATTATTTCTTACTGTTGAATGGTTCCATTAACCAATAATACCTTCTTTGCTTCTTTTGATCAATTGTGTCTTAAAATTCACTTTTTCTAAAACAGGGAATAGCTACTACTGTTTATTTTGGGGTTCCTACTCCATGGAATATTGTTTTCAGTCCTTGAATTTTAGTCTATGAAATGTATTTTCCATTAAATGTGTTTCTAGCATGCAACATGCTGATTTTGTCTCTTGTCCCATTTAGGGGACATTATTAGCTTCACTGTATTTTTCTAGCATATCTTTAAGGATTTTTGTTGAAGTACTGGCTTGGTGGTCATGAATTTCTCAGGTGTTTTTCATCCTGGAAACATGCTATTTATTTTTCCATAAACTTTGAAAGAGAATTTCCAGGCTATAGCAACCCAGGTTGGATGTTTTCTCTTAGAGCTTGGAAGACTTCATTCTAAGCTCTTGTAGTCTGTAAGCTTTGTGCTAACAAGTCTGCTATAACTCTGATGTGGCTTCTCTTTATGTACAAGTCATTTCTTTTTTTCTAACCTCTTTGAAGATTATGTGACTATCTACCTATGTCTCCTTTCTGATATTTTCGTTACCTGTTGCTTGTTGTGGCTTTTCTCTGATCATAGCTATTTGGTTTCTATAAGCCTCACTTACCTGCATCTTAAGTTATTTTTTCATGTCTGGAATTTTTTCTGCTATGACCTCTGTAAATAATTTTTTTATGCCCTTCATGCTGCCTTTTCAATTTTTTTTACTAATTCCAATTATTCTTATAGTAGTCCCTTTTGCATTGTGTAGTGGCTGCTGGATCCATTTTTTATAGTCTCTTGCTATTTTTAAGGTATCTTTCATTAATCAATCAGTACCCACAGCCCATCTTCTAGACCTGATGTTGATTGTTTCTTCTGCCCATATTTTCAATCACATCTTTTAATCTGCTGGCTTTTTACTTGGAACTTTTGAATGGACTCCCTTCATTTATACACTAGGAATTCATGTTTTGCATTTTTCTTGAGCTCTGTTATATCTTTATTATGTTCTCTCTGGAACAATAATCATCTGTTTCCTTGTGATTGTTATCTGTTTATTTACATCTCCTTTGAATTTGCCAACCATCTTACTGAACTGCTTAGTTACTTCCACTGATGTCTCTTCAGATCTCTTTGTTATGTGGCTTATTGTTTATTCCCCCTCCTTTCCCTCTAGATCAAATTGGTCAGAGTTGGGCAGTTGGGGAGGGATTTAGTTGCCTTGTCTCTTCTTGTTTCTATTTGGTTTGTTTCTTTAATTTTTCTCTATGGTGGGATTTGGTGGTGGAGAATATTGAATAGCTTTGGTGCAGATAATGTCCTCTGGGCATGACTGGCTGAGAGTCTTTGCTTCTGTCCCGGTTTCTAGCTACCTTTCTTGATTTGAGAGTAAGGTTGCAACTTACTTGGCCTAGTGGCCAGTTTTTCAGGAATAGGTCCCAGTACTGTTAATGACTTCCAGGCAATTCAAACATTGGTTTACAGAAAAGGCCAACTGACAGCACCAACTGTACCATCTTGGCTGTAGTAGTAAAGTCAATGACAGCAATCATGTCAAATATGGACTGGATATTGATAAACCCTAAGAACACTCATGAACCAGATTTTACCAAAGCAAAGCAATGATAATTTAGCATAGGCCCTTACACAACAGTGTGGGAGCTCAAGAAGACCAGAGACTACATATCATTTCCTTCAAATCTGTGAAACCTGACCTCCTCCCACAGAATACAGGCCCCAAGATCTTCCTGAGCCTCCTACAAGGCTCTCATTCTGCCTCCTAGACTGTCTCAGCCAGTCTCTTCAGAAGGGAAATGCTTCAGTCCTAGAGTGAAGCTCTCCTCAAAGGCACTGGTCTCCTCTGCCACCTGTGTTGAAGACAGCCAAAGTTCAGTGCCAGCTAGGAGATGGTAGCTTGGCTGCTTCCTGAGTTTTTGTGTGAGGAATACTGTGGCAGCTGGTGGCAGCAAGGCTGGCTGGTAGAGCTGCTCCATGCTATACATTTTTAAAGCACTACTGTAGCTACATCCCATTTTATTTTCATGTCCATTTACTACAAATTATCCTGTGATTTCTAATGTTCCAGATAGGTGTAATGTGCTTCTTTAGTTCCAAATATTTGAAAGCTTTTCCAAACACCTTTCTTCTATTGATTTCTGGTTTAATTCAGTGATAATCACAGAATATATTTTGTGTGCTTTTGATCAGTCTAAATCGGCTCAGGCTTGTTTTATGATGAAGGATATTATCTATCTTGATAAATTTTAATCAAAAAGAATATATTCCTCCATTAATGGGTAGAGTGTTCTATAAAATTTAAACAGGTCAAAGTCATATTTAATTGTTTAGATCTTCTTGCAGTTTCCTCTTTGTGTCCTCCTCCTGTGAGAGGGCCATGATAACATCGGTTGTAAACTTGTCTCTCCCTCCTTCCAGTAGTATCTGTTTCTACTTCATACATTTTAAAGCTCTGCACTTTTAGAACACATATTTAGGACTATCATACCTTCTAGATTAATTGATCCTGTTATCACTAAAGTAAGTTCTCTTTATCCCTGATAATATTTGTTTTCAAAGTCTACATTTTTGATATTAGCATAGTAGTTCTCACCCTCATTTTTAATTAGTGTTTGAATGAAATATCTTTTCATGCCCTTCATATAACAGTTTTGTTCACAAATAGAAGTGTTTGGCAAATTTTTATATTTGCTTGAGAATTCCGTATCAGGTGATGAACATGTCTGGCCATCCTTTCTGCACAAACATCAATCTGGCTATCTCTTCCATAATCATTAAATGAATTAAGTTTCTGGACCAAGGTGGCACTGTACTTATCTAGATGGTTGTGTTTAAATCTATCACCTCGTTGTTGATTTTCTTCAGTTACTAACTCCATATGTGCTTTATAGTTTTTAATTTGCTTTCTTCTAATTTAATTTTTATGGTTCTACTTAATTTCAGCTTATAATGTGTCAGGATTATTCTTCATTTTTATAGTATTCTAATTTTTAAAAATTTTATCACATCTTTATTTTATCAAACCTACCATATATAAAATATTACAGATTATTTTCATAGAACCCCTTCCATATTTTCTGATGCCTTTACATTCTGTAATCCTACACATATTTGAGACTTTGCAATACTTATATTATTCTTATAATACTGTTTCCAAATACTTCTTCATTTATAGACATAAAGATAACACTTTGATATCCATTTTACATCTGCCCACAAAACTTGCTCTTATACATACCATATTTAAAGCTTTCTAGCAGTCAGTTTTGTCTAGAAGCAATTTGATTTTGACTTAATTTTTAAAAGTCATTAAAATATTGATTAACTGAAATTGATTTTTGAAATATTTCTAAGCATTTGTTTTTCCTTTCAGCACCCTAAAGATATTATTTCTTTCACTTTTTAATAGTTTTTTAGTCCATTTTATTTATTATTATTATTATTGTTGTTGTTGTTATTAATGTGGTTGTAACAGGGTCTCACTATACAGCTCAGACTCATCTCAAAATGATCTTCCTGTTTTCAGCTGCTCTAGTGCTGGATTACAGGTGTGTGCCACTATAGCTGGACTGTGTGGCTGGCTCAGCATGTGGTGCCAAAGATGGAACCACAGTCCCTGCTCTTGCTTAAGCTTGCCTAAGCAGGTGCTTTAGTCTGCTGAACTACCATGCCAGGTAGTTCTTTTTAAATAATTTATTTTAAATAAATTTAAAAAGTTCTTTTTAAATAAATGTATTATTTGATCTCTGTTCCAGAAGTGTTATCTCTAACATCCACCAATTTGATTATATTATGGTTTTCTGGTTTGCATTTCTCTGTGTTGGTTTTGCTTGGAATTCCTTAAGTTTCTTAGACATTGGATTTACAGTTATCCTGGAAGTTTTGTTTATGTTTTTTTTTTTTGAATAAAAAATGACAAAAGAGAAAACATTAGAAACAAAAACAATGTAGGACTACCTAATTTAAATAAGACATTTTAACAGGTATCAAAAATCAAACAACAGTTCTACAAAGTACTATCTATGGTCCCAAACTTAATCCTGAGGGGATTTGACCCTTGAAGCTTCAAAAAAAAAAAAAAATGAATGTTTTGTTATACAGGTCTTGCTTCAACTTGCCCTTGACCACCCAGCAAGAAAAAAAATGCTTAATTACAATTCATGAAACACAGAGCTAGATTGGTGAGATAAGCTTTAGGAGGCTTAGATTCAATAGCCTCCAACATTACAAGCTTCACTGGTGGCCCACTACAATTGCAGAACATTTGACTATGTATGTATCTGCTTCCTCTTAGTCCAAAGAGAAGTATGTTCTTTTCCTTTTTTTTTCTAAGCAACATCAATAGGGAGGTGGGTCATGCCCACACACTATACTCTGTAGAATGATTGTGAGGACAATATGCAATATGCCAACTTTCAAAAAAAAGGAAAGGGGAAAAGAAAAAAAAAGTAATATTGATTTAAAAGGGTTAATGTTTAATTGTTTGATCAATCTTATATACCTATATGTATTAATCTAAACTGATCTGATGATGAAAATATGTAATATAACCATTGTTAAATTTAAACAATAAAAATATTAAATTAAAAAAATCAAACAAGCAGTAACACAGTTGTACTGGGGGACTTTAAAATCCAATTAACACTAAGAAATAAATCAATTAAGCAAAAAATCAGCAAAGAAATAGCAGAACTAAATCAAACTTGTGAAAAAATAACTGCATTGCATATATACACAAATGCATCTTTTTCCTTTCTTTCTTTTTTAAATTTTATTTTATTGTATTTTTATTTTTTATTTTATTTTGAAGGGTAAAAACATAGGAAAAAGGCAGAAACAGGGTAACATACCACAATGGACATGTTACAGATTTTCAAAACAGGAATAACAAATTAACAATGGTTATTATGTTATCTATCTTTATCATCAAATTTGTTGCTCAGATTAACATATATAGTTATGCAAGACTGGGTAAATAATTAAATATTGGCACTTGCTTTCAAGAAATCCTATTTTTTTCTTTTCTTTTTAAATTTATTTTAAAGATAGTATAATAATTTATTTTAAAGATAGTATAATAATTGATAAGACATTAGAAATGGCATACATTTAAAGATCAAAATGAGAAGCACTCAACCATAGGTTTTATATTACACTATTTACTATAGCCAAATCTTGGAAACAACTAAAATTCCCATTACTTGAAGAATGGATTAAAAAGATGTGCTATTCTGTACAATAGAGTACTACTGAACTATAAAAAAGGAACTGAGATCCTTTCTAGGTAAGTGGATGCAACTAGAGGCTGTACTCATAAGTGAAATAGGTCAGAACCAGATGTGTAAATATCATATTGTCTCCCTAGTATAAGAACCTGAAAAGTATATTAAATATAGTAAAACAGAAAGAATCTGATCTTAAGGATTGAGCAACAAAGAGGAGAAAAGATAAGAAAAAAAGAAGAAAGGAAAAACACGTAAGTGCATAAACAGGATGGGTTAGATGATTGTACTCATAATTTCTTTCAGGTTTTTTGAAAACATCAGTTAATTGTTAGAATTTTCATCTTGACTGACTCTGTATGCTTATATCTAAAATCTTTAATTTTAATTTAAAGAGTAAAAATAAAACCAAATAGCCAAAACAGAGTAACAAGCAACAATAAGTATGGTACAGAATTTCAAAACAAGGATAAATATTTAACAATTGTTGTAGCATATATTTTCTTTTTTTTTGGTCTTTTTTTTTTTTTTTTTTTTTTTTTTTTTTTTTTTTTTTTTTTTTTTTTTTTTTTTTTTTTTTTTTTTTTTTTTTTTTTTTTTTTTTTTTTTTTTTGAGACAGGGTCTCACTGTGCAGTTGAGGCTGGCCTCGAGCTCATTTTTGTAGCCCAGGCTGGTCTTGAACTCGCACCGATCTTCCTGCCTCAGTCTCCCAAGTGCTGGGATTACAGGCATGCGCCACCACACCCGGCTTATAGTATATATTTTCATCATCATATCTGCTGCTCAGATTGATAGAGGTATGCAAGATTGGTCAAATAAATAAACATTAACTCTTACTTTCAATAAGCCTTATTTTTTTTCTTGTTCTTTACATTTTTATTTTTTAAGATTTATTTTAAAGAGAGTATACTAGTTGATAAAACATTAGAAATGATACACATTTAGAAGAACCACATGAGAGTATTCAACCATGGTTTTTGTATTGCACTTTGCTGTCTTTGACGTCATTGCTCAGATTACATATATTAGCATATAGAGTTAGTTAAATTAGAAATTTTAAACATTGATTGCTACTTTCAAAATACTGATGGAAATTATTACTACAATTATCTCAGCTATCGTTAACATATACTTGCATGATGTTTCACTTTCCCTTTTTTCCTATCTTTTCTCCTTTCTCTCATCTCCACTGTTTATTTCTTACAGTGAAGGCTTCTTTCCATTTTACAATATGTATTATTCCTTTCAGAATTTACTTATTCTCTCACGTTCTTACACTGGGGAGATATGATATTTATACATGTGGCTCTGATTTCTTTTGCTTATGAAGATAGCCACCAGTTGTATCCATTTACCTATAAAGACCTCAGTTTTGTCTTTCTTTATAGCTGAGTAGTACTCCATTATATAAAAATACCATATCTTTTATAACTATTCCTCATGTGATAGGCATATTGTTGTTGCCAAGATTTGGCTATGACAAACTGTGCTGGCATAAGCATGGATACACATAAATCACTTTGGTATGATATTTTCATTCACTTTGGAAAAATATCCAGCAGGTGAATAGCTGTATGGGACCACCAATCCTAGTTGTTTTTAAAAGTTTCCACACTGATTTCCATAGTGGTTGTACCAGTCTACATTCCAACCAACTGTGGAGAAGGGTTCCTATTTCCTCACAACTTCTCTAGCATTTGTTATTAGTTCATTTCTTTATGAGAGTTATTCTTTCTAGGATAATATGTTACCTTAATGTTTTAATTTTCATTCCTTGAAGGACCAGTGCTGTGGAATATTTTATTGTGTTTTTATTTGCCATTTGTGTTTTTGCTCTGAGAAGTCTGTTCACATGCCCATTTTTGAATTGGGTCTTTGAATTTTGGGTACCTGATTTTTTTTTTCTTAGTTTTTTATATATTCTGGATAAAGCTTCTTTGTCTGAGTGCTTAATGGTTAAGGTTTTTTTTTTTTCCCAACTTGTAGGTGGTTTTTTTTACTCTGCATGATTTTTTTTAATGTGCAGAAACTTCTCAATAAGATGAATTCCCATTTGTTCATTCTTAGGATTCCCCATGCAGTTTGATTTTTATCCATGTATTCTCTGCCTAGTCCTATATCTTCAAGATTTGATTGTACTTTGTCTTCCAGTGGATTTAGTGTTTCTGTTTTAATGTTTAGATCCTAAATCCATTTGTGTGTGTGTGTGTGTGTGTGAGAGAGAGAGAGAGAGAGAAAGAGAGAGAGAGAGAGAGAGAGAGAGAGAGAGTCTCACTATGCAGTTTAGGGTGGCCTTGAGCTCACTTTCATAGCCTAGGCTGGTCTTGAACACGCATCAATCCTCCTGCCTGAGCCTCCCAGGCACTGGGATTACCAGTATGCATCACCAGGTCTGGTGATCCCTAATCCATTTTGACTTTAGTTAAGTGCACAGATCTAGATATTTTAGCATGAGGAAACCCAGTTTTTTCAACACCATTTGTCAAAGGGGCTATCTTTATTCCAGTGAACATGTTTGGTGTTTATAGTCGTGTCTGTATCTTTGGATATGTTCCACTGACCCTCAGGTCTGTTTTTTGTGAGTACCATGCTGATTTTATCAGAATAGCTTTGTGGTATAATGTCTTATGCTATAATGTCTTATGCTTTGTATTTGTTGACCAGAATTGCCTTTGCTATTCTAGGTCTTTTCTGTTCCCAAATAAATCTTAGGAATATATTTTTATAAATCTCTGGGGTATGTTGGTGGTACTTTGACAGCAATTGCATAACTCTGAGTAACAATTTTGGGAGCATGGCCATTTTCACACTGTTGGATTTTCCTATCCAGAAGCAAGGAATGTCTTTCCATTTTCTGAAATCCTCTTTGACCCCTTTTTTCAGAGTATTACAATTTTCATTGTATAGGTCTTTTACTTACTTTGTTAGATTAATTCCTAAGTATTTCATTTTGTGAATGCTAGTGTGAAGGGTATTGCTTCTCTAATTTCCCTTTCAGTGAGTTTGTTATCTGTGTAGAAGAATGCTGTCGATTTTGGGGTGTTGATTCTGTATCCTGGTATGCTACTTAATTTGTTTATTAATTCTAGGTGCTTCTAGATGGAATTTTTGGGTCTAACAAGTAGAATATCATGTCGCCTACAAACAATGATACTTGAACTTAACCTTAACCTATTATTATTCCTATTACCCCCCCCTCTCTCTCGCCTCATGGCTCTGGCTAATGTTTCTGATGGCAAGGAGGCCAGGCTGAAACTCCACAGGGATTTCTCAATGATGGGGGATACAGGGTGGGGCTCACCAAGACTCATAATACTGGTAGGACAGGTAGCAGCAGCTCAGCAGATCGATTGTAATAGTGATGGTGGGAAAAGCAGTCACATCTCTGCCAACCTACAGTGATGGTGGAGTGACTGGGTGCCACGGAGCCTGCCAGGTCCCTGTGGCTCTCTTAGCATGACCTGACTTGTACAGAGGTTGGAGAAGTGGCTGCAGTTCAGCTGAGCTCTGACAAAGGTGACATGAGAGCAGGACCATAGTCAGCAGGGCCCCACAGCTGTCCCTTTATGCTCCTGGCTTGTATCATAGTGGGAGGAACAGCTGCATTTTAGCCAACATCTGGCAAGAGTCTATAATTTTTTATGAAATATTTTTTTCTTTCCTCCCAAGGCTGTCATTGTATGCATTTAGATTCTTATTACTGACTCACAGGTCACTGATATTTTATGTCTTTTATTCTTTGTCGGCTTTATTTTGAATAGTTTATATTGTTTTCTCTTCATGTTCACTGATCTTTATTCCCACATGGAATACATTTTCTAATCTGTTACTAATCTTACACAATGTATTTCTTTTCATTTAAGTGTAGTTTTTCCTCTATATTATAATTTCCATTTGGGTATTCTCATTAATTTAACACCTTTTAATTATGTTTGTTTTACTTTACCTCTCTGTACATTTTATAATATGTACAATAACAATTCAAATCCTTGTTTATTAATTTCATTATCCTCTTTTTTCTGTTCTTGTTGTTTACTTTTTCTCTTGAATAATCCCAATTTCTGCTTTTTTTTGCATGTGTAATGACTTTAATTGGATGCTAGAAACTGAATTTTACACTTGTAGATGTTGGATTTCATTGTTTTTCTGTGACAACTGCTAAACTCATTTCTGGGATGCGTTCAAAATATTTGCACACTATTTTTCAAGTGGAAATCATTTATTACTGGCATAATTTAGCCTTGTTTCTAAGGCTGGATATGTTGTAACATTCTACTCCGTGTCCCATATGCTAGAAGACCTAACATCTCAGGATGTTGGAAAATTCTATTATTGCAAACCTATATAATCTCCAGAAATTATTTAACTTATGATTTCATAGTAATTCTTGTTTTGATCTCATGAACTTGACCTCAAATGTATGTACATCAGTACTCAGCCAAAAACAGAAGGGAAATTTCTGCTTTTAACTTTTCTCTCCATTGAACTACCCTGAAAACTCCATCCTAATCCATTCTTTCCTGAAACATGTTGTCTCTTTAATTCAATAAGATCTCCAAATTCTACTGGTCTCCACTCTCTGTGATTCTGCCTGGAAACCTTCTTTAGGCATTTGTGTGAAGAAATTATAGAACTCACTTTGTTTCACTTGATTCACAAATTAAGTCCTATATTGCCTGTCACCCAAGGTATTGAAGACAGTATAGTGTAGTGTGTGTGTGTGTGTGTGTGTGTGTTGTGTTGTGTTGCATATCTGTATCTGGGTATGTGCCTACAGCAGTTTAATTGCTTATAAACAGAAACAAAAAATACATATGTGTTTTCCCATATTCATATCTCCTTGTCTGTTGGATTTCATTATTCCTTTTGTTGTTTTCATGTAGGCCTCCTAATGAACAGTGTATGGGTGAGAGGAAGGTCGTAGTTGAAATATAAAGATAGGTTTCTCTCAACCCTGACTGACCTTCAACCCTCAGTCTGAACCCCACCTTTTCTCAACCTAACCTTTTTACCTGAGCCCTGCTGCCACCACACAGAAGAAAAAAAAAAATGATCATCGAATAGTCACCTCAAATGCATTACCATATAGTAATTAAAATCCTTATGAAATGAGTAAGTAATGTTAAAATGAATACTTTTAAAAGCTTGAAAGTGTGATTTAAGCTCTCTTCTGCATATAATTAAAAAAATAATTAATGCTAATTAAATATAGGGATAAATGGAGAAAAACATTTTTAAACTATAAATTTTTAATCTCCCTGAAACCTTTTATTAAGTGTCTGTAAATGCAGTAATACAAGCTAAAATAATTTGGATAATATATTGTAACTAAGAAACTTGGAGTAATAGTAGGCTCCTCTAGCTCCAATACTTCATAACTATCTTTAATAACACCTTCATTGCAACTGTCATATTGTTTCTTGTTAAAAGTAATAAAAATTTATTTTAAAAAATTTCAAATTTTCTTTCAGATCTCATTAAAAAGTCATTTCCTATGTCTGAAAAAAAACATCTTCGTTGGTTGCTAAATTGATATATCTGAATATCTCCACTCTCTTCTATTTTGTATGCCTTTTAAATCTAATTTAAATCTTTTCCTTTAGTATCCTACCCCAGATGTATTTTCTTTCTTCCCTGCCCTTATATGTCTTATCAAAGCAGATGTTATCAAGCCAAGTGAAATGGAGAGTACAGGCAGCTGTCCATATAATTTCACAACCCTGATAGAGAGGAAGAGATTTAGAGAGACAGAGTTACCCATAATAGCCATCAGTGTCTCACTTTCACAAGATAATTGTTCAACTTTTCACTTCATTTTGTCAGGACAGCAAGAGATGAAATAAGTTTTTGAGAGAGGATAGATAATTAAATGATAACCTTTTAGGATAGATATCCAGTACCTTCTCCAAGGGGAAATCACCACTTACTAATTTGGGAATGTGAGCTGTGAGCAAAGTAGTATCAGTAAACATCCTATGTTTAGACCTTTAAAATGCCTTGCATAAGGACTAGTCTGAAAAAGAATTAAAAGTACATGCAAACAAATGGCCAGATGATGATTATATTGGGGAAAAGGGTTAAGAATAGAGTAATTTTGATAGATAGAAAACAGGCAAAGATGATGAGAAAAGGACAGATATAAGTTGATATTTCATCAATTAGAAAAATGATAATCAAAGATCAGGCTAGAACCATTGTGATTCTACATTTTGTGGCATGTGAGAAAGTTTGGTTAACAAAGGTTATGTATGCTTGGTTTACTTAATCAGGAAAATATCAAACTAAAGAACACCACACCTGACCTGCCGATAGGGAGCTCTTTGGATGGTAGTTGCTTTTTTGTGGGGAATGGCCAGGAACTGTGGTATATTCTCATAAGCAAGAGCTTTGAACTGAAAATGTTGGCTCCCAAAACAGTCCCAAGGAGTCTGGGACCTATATGCAATCCCAGATCAGCTGCCTAAGTTCCATACGTGTGTAGTGGTCACATTTAACCTGTTCCTACATTTCGCAGTAAATAGTTCCCATAAGTCCGTCCATCATTTTCCAACACAGACATAGTAGCCTAACAAGACATGAAAGACTTAAGTGAGGACCTCACCATTTTTCAGTCTGGAGTGGGGACAGTATCAAGATAATTATTAAAATGTATAAAATTAAGATGTGTTTTGAGAGTTGCATATCACATCTCAGAATGTTACACTAAGAGCCAATCCTCAAACATAAAATAGGAGTGCATTTAACTGAATATTTTCCCCAGAGGGGATATACCACATATACATGTAAATAAATCCAAGAAATATTTCTATGACGTCCTGTCTACATGAGATTTGGAACATATTTCTAACTTTCTTCCAGTTCATACCTTTGAGTCACATGACACAAGAATTTATGAGATGCTACTCTTAAGACTACATGCTTACACATTGTGACCTAGAATTTATCTTACATTGCTCTAACTTCCCCTTCATCTTTACAAAGTAATTCCTTGATCCACTTTTTTCCTTTCTTCAATTTTTTGTATTACTAATAACTTGTATCTTTTCCTCCTAATCATTCCACATTCAACATGTAACAAATTTTCAATGTTAAGCCTTTTGTTTGTGCCAAGGGAGCACAAGGAATTAGAAAACAAATTTTCATTCTGCCATACAGTCATTCTTCCAGTCTCACCAAGCTTAAGTCCACTTAAAACTTAGAAGCTGAGTATTGTGCATTCCAAAGGCATCAAGCTGAATTTATCCTTCCAGAAGGTCATTTTAATGTCACAGCCAGAAGTTACCCAATGGTTGTGAATAAATATCAAGTATGGTCATTTTTGACTACTTTAACAAACTATGGGGGAAACCTAGAATGAGTAACCACGAGTTAATTCATGTGGCCATGCCAGCAGGCTTGCAGTTTTGTTTTTAGCTTGTTTTAACCATGTGAATGAAAAGAAAGATGTGCAAATAAAGAGATCTGTTCTCCCATCTGTGGTTTAAGTTTCTTTCGCCAGTACCACATGTAACTTATACATGTTTAGCCTGAAGATAACCCCTGCAAAGACTTGCATAACCATTTGCATTATAGAAAAGTACACCAGTTTACAAAATGATATGAGCATTGAATATCCATAAGTAACATTTTCTGCCGGGTGAATTGTGCCAGGTCTTCATTGCTTGTCTGGCTTAAACTTTTATAGAGATGATAGAAGTTTGGAAGTAGAAAAATTGAATTGAATTTCAAACTTTTCTTGGTAATGTTCTCTGATAATTTCCTAGATCTATAAACAATAAAACATCAATGGCCTTTGTTTGGTTAGGTTTTATTTAAAAGAGAAAAGCTACTTATCAGGGTACCAACTCCATGTGGATATATCAGGAAAATGTACCTCTTGTTTTTGTTTTTTAGAGTAAGGGGTTGAATGTAGGGTAAAATGTAGGATTTTTAAACCAGGCTACAACCCTAGAAAGCATTTGTTAGTTTATTTGTTTGCCTGTTTTTGAGACAGATTCCCACTAAGCCAGTTTTCCAGGCTGTGTTCAAATTTGTCATCCTCTTGCTTCATCCTCCCAGAGTGCTAGGAATAGAGGCACTGCTCCACCATTCCTGCCTCTTCTTTGTGTTTATACTGGAATCTGTTGCAACCACATCATTACACATTGGTCCATATTCGTTATGTGATAACCAATACTCTCCAAGGAAGTGCTTACCAAAAATTAACTGCTTAATAAATAGCCAGGATAATTGTTTAGTTAAATATGTGCTAGTGTTGCATTGTAATATTTACTGCACAGGAAACAGCTTGTCTTGCTCTGGGTGCCATGACATTATATGTATCACCTCCCTGTAGGGACCCTCACCTCTCCCTGACAACCATGTATAGTCACTTAATGAGCACCTAACTAATAATAACCACTCTACCTGGGTTATTTTCAAATAAGCTATGATTATACATGTCAAAAATACCCTGCTGTTGCACAACCAACAGGTAACCAAGAAGGTCTCCAAGCTCCGTCTTTACAGCTCTGAAGCCTAAACTTCATTCTTCTGAACACTCACAATCATTTAAACCTCAAGCTGGGCATGGTGGCTCACACCTGTAATCCCAGCACTTGCAAGGCTGAGGCAGGAGGATCGGTGCGAGTTCAAGACCAGCCTGGGCTACAAAAGTGAGCTCAAGGCCAGCCTGAACTGCATAGTGAGACCCCGTCTCAAAAATGCAAAAAAATAAAAAATAAATAAATAAACCTCAAGTCAGGCTTTCTCAAGTCTGCCAAGGACAAAAATAACAATGCTAGGAGTTCTTGTTTAGAATTCAGATGACACAATATCTGTTCAGTAGTGTCAGTGTGAGGTAAAGACCCTTGAATCCATGGAAGAGAAAGCTGAAGAATGAGTGGTAGTTCCCCAACACCCCTCTCATCACTCCCATGCCACTTGCTTGGATGCTTCCATTAGTGGAAACAGCATTCGAGATCAACTTTTCCCTTTGTGGCCACTTATAAAGATAGCATTGTTGTAAGGACAGAATACAACAGGCTTGGAGGAAGCTGGTCCAACCAGTGTAAGAGAGCAATTTGTTTTGAAAAGATGCAATTGACTGTTCTGTGTAAACACATAAACGAAGTTCTGCTAGTGTACCGTTACTCTCTGCTACAGCGAGCTTCCAAGAAGTACGCTTAGTTTTCCCAACTTAGTTTTGCTACTCGGGTGGTAAACAGAATACCAGTAATCTGCTTGGCATCTGCCATATCTAAGGATGTGGGCCACCAGAACAGCTTTTCAGTAGATATAATATCATCAGTGCCTTGAAACTATGAGGTGAGTGCGGGAGGAAGGAGGACCAAGACACATTCCACTGGCTGTTCTTTGTCATAATCACCCCTCTTACTCTGGAGGACCCAGAAGTACAAACTATCAATCTGTACAATATACAGGAATCCTGAATGGTATTATCATTCTGCCCATCAGAATGAACGGAGCCTGACCATATGTGAAAAGGGGCTAACAGAGAAGGAAGTCAGTTCTTTGCGCTGGTTACTGGATTCAGAACAAACAAACAACAAAAGAAATAGATTGAAATGTGCAAGAAAAGAATGGCATTCAAAAATAAAAGGAAAAGTGTTGTAAAGATCAGTCTGCTTTCGTCCCCTTAGATGGGTTGCCCACCCAAGGGCTGACTGTATCAGGCACCTGCTGAGTGCTGGTCCAGGTGAAGATGCATCCCATGCTCCATCAGCCTCGTGCACATAATGCTACACTATGGGTCAGAGCAATGATGGGACAGGAACTGTTACTGCTAGGTGTGTGGAGAAGCTGAATAAAGTCCATTCTGCCTTCCGACACTTAGGATCTAATAACAGTTACTTCAAGAACTCCCATTGTTTTAAGTAACTAATGGTGTGCTGGTTGCAGACATTGTTCTTGGTTAACCAAAGGGTTCATTTCTAGTTCCCAAAATGTGAGTGGATGAAGATAGTATGATCTTAGCAACACTTAGCAAAAGGAGTGGGGACGTTGTACTACATGAACTAAAGTAACACTTTTAAGAAAAACCCCAGGGGCTATTTCTCCAGAGTTTCTTCAGAGTTGCCAACCCATGCAGAACCTTGCTTGTCCTTTGGCTGCTTGATACTTCCTGGATATATTCACTTCCCTCACGCCTAAAACCAGATGCTACAGAATGTTCCTACCCTGCACTATCTTAACATTCTTACCAATAAAGGGAGGCCTTACAGAAAGCCCTTTCCTGCTGCTGAGATGGAAAAGTATCCATCTTTTTGCATGCCATGTATTTACAAAGTCATGTATTCAGGATATTGATAAAAGACCCTCCTGAGTCCATTATGTAAAGAAAAGACCAATTATTCTACTGCTGATGTACAGCAGGACAGCAGCTTACTGGGTCCCAGGTTGGCTGAGATGAAGAACCCTCAGATAGCTGTTGGTCCTAGGAGCTAACATTTTCATCAGTAAGCCATATATTTTTTATGTATGACTTGACTTTTTTTATGTTCTGGCCAGCTCAGCCTGCCCTGGGCATAGGGTTGACACAGAATGTGGGGCCAGGGATTGAACCATGGTCCCTGTGGTTGCCTGAGCTTGCCTAAGCAGGTGCTTTAGACTGCTGAGCTATCTCACTGGCCCATGTGTGCCATGACTTTTAAAAGGAGTGAGATGCAATGCCTCAAGTCAGTTAATAAATACCTGGAGAGCATTGATGGTGATAAGCATGAAAACCTGACTTTAGAGACTCTCCACAGGTGAATGGAACAATGAGAATGGATGAGAAGGCTGGCCAAGGTTGGAGATGCAATTGATTACCTTGGAGGAAGAAACCTGATGTAGGTCAAGTGACCCAACCCTTGAACTCATTATCAAGGGACCTCTCAGCCCTGAAATCACAACCACAAATGTAAACTCAACAGTTGTCGAACAAGACCAAGTTATCTTATTCAAGATTCAATGCAGGTTGACCCTTTGAATTTTGTTCTTACTCCAGCCATTTAATTATTTTGTGAGTTCTTATAATTTGCTGAGAAGAAAATATTGGTCTCAGAAGTATAGTATCCAACACTTTTTCAGGTTACAATATTTTTATGTACTGCAAGAAACTAATAATGCTTTAGAGAAACTATATAAAGGCCAGGTCAGCATTTTTTATATAAATTATTTTCCAAGGTGTATGCATTCTGAAGAAATTTGCTGGAAGGCAAAACTTGGCACATGTCTGAGACCCTGAATGTCCACATCTCATTTCATAGGTACTTATAAATGAGCCCTCACATTCTCTACATTTGGCATCTGGAATCCTTAGAAATAAAAAATGGCCTTCATAGGTGTTTTCTGGGCTTAATGTCAGTGCACACAATTCTCAGACTATTTGAGAACTCAAGAATTCTAAAAGCCCTATTGTGTAGATTCTGGTATGACAATATCATGTATGAATGGAAAAAGGAAATAATAGAAGGGGACAGGTGTCAGAAAATCCTGATGTGCTCTGATAGACACCAGGCTTAGGCTTTCTTTGTCATTTTTTCTACAACAAATTTCTCTTCCACTCTATTTTCTTCAGTTGCCTCTGTTGTGTGTGGTGGAGAAAAAGCAATAAAAAGCTATTGGATTAAAAGGCAGGGCTAGGGCTATATCAACACACAGTCTGGGACTGTGGTCCTATTTTATGGGTAGGAGCCCCATCTTCAACACCATGAGGGTCAATACTTGGTTGATTGGGCATCATGGGCTTTTATCTAGGGGCATGGTCTTTTGAACTAATAGGAGAACTCTGGTAGCCATGACAACCTGTACTAGGAGTGGCAATGCTGTCTACACAAAGACAAGTGTAAAAACCACGACCTTTTAGCTTCAAACCACAAAGCTCCTTGAAAACTAGTGCTTGTAGCCACGTAGATGCTGTACTTTCTACCCTTGAGAAGGGCTTGGATCTTTTAAGCCTCTGCAGAGGTCTCTTCTGTCTCTCATCACAGAGCCTCTCTATAGAGGAGAAACAAACACCATGTGGGCTTCAGGGATGGAACCTCTCCTCAAATCACTAATAAATGAAACTGAGATTCTCTTTTTGTCTTCTATATCTCACTAGAAGAGTAGAATAAGTGGTCTGTCTCCAAGCCATAAAATATGTAGATGAGAAAGATAGAACCAGAAAGCTTTGTTCTTGGAAGCAGTGTCTCCACCAAACAGGGAGGCAGAATAAACTGTAGAGAAAACTGAGCATGAAAGTGTAAGATCCCAGCCCAAAAGGGTGAAGAACAGAGATATGAGGCAGAGACAAGGACATGTTGGCATCCTCCATAACAGAGAGCTGAGTAGGTACAGGGCACACCAGCAGCAGGCTCCAGATCCAGAATGGAGATCCAGCTTGAATTCTAGGCCAGCAATAGAGCCAGAGATACTCCTTGCAGAGCCTAGGAGCAGGGGCTGCTCACACACTGCATCAGTTCCTATGAGCTGAGATTGCCTCACGGCTTCTGGCAGAATCAGGATAGCTTGGTGGTTAAGAGCAGTCTTTGTAATGAGGCTAGGCTAGATTCAGGTTCCAGGACTTAACTCCATGCAAAGTCCTGTGTTCAACTCCCAGAATCACAAAAGAAAGAGAAGAAATGAAATGAAACAGAATAAAACGAAACAAATGAAATGAAGTCCAGGTTCTTTGTAACATATAGCCTTAAGCAAATTTCTTTAGTTTTTTGAGCTAAGTCTTTTACAGATGGCAATAATAGCTTTAACCTTACTGGGCTTTGAAGATAAAGAAGCAATCAATACAAAGAAGGCAGTGAGCAGTGACCTCCTCAAAGTTGTAACAAACAGGCATATTTTTAAAAAAATATTTATTTATTTGTTTATTTATTTATTTGGTAGGAGGTCTCACTACACAGCTTACACTCGTAGTGATCTTCCTGTTTTCAGCCTCCCCAGTGTTGGGATTACAGGCTCGTGCCACCATACCTGCTTTTGGTTGCTGGCTCAGCATAGAGCCAGCATGGCGTGAGATACCAGGGATTAAGCACAGGTCCTTACACTTTCCAGGCAGGCTCCTAGACTGCCAGGTCATCTCCCCTGCCCAAATAGCCATACTTTAATGACCCATCTTTATGAAAAGAGTCCTACTGTCTCATCCTAAACACACTCTGTGCTTTAGGGAAAGCTGGTCCTGAAAATATTGGGAGTAAATTATTCAGCAGTCAATCTGAGATACATAGGGTTCAGCCCATCTCACAGCCTATTAGGTTTTCACTTCCACCCCCAAAGACTACGTCAATTTTCACAATTACATGCTTATTCCTATGCATCTCAGACTTCAGGAATTTACCCCAAATACAATACATGAGCATGCTAAACCAGAACAGTTAGTATGTAGGTGAAAATGTATAAAGGTAGAGAAGTCCAAAAGGGTCTCTGCCACCCCTGCACTCTTCTGGCCATGCCTTCCCATGGAAGCAGCTGTTCATTTGTTGAAAAAGCCATTTTATAACAGTGAAATCCCTGTAATCTGAGGAAATCAGTGCAGAAAATAATGAATGACCTGCAAGGCTCATGCAAAGTAAAACTAAAGTGAATGAGGCTGCTAATCCTGGGAAAGAAAAGTCCTATGGGTCTGTCAGACCACATTTCCAAGTCAAGGAGCCTACGATCTGTGAGGAGACCCTGAGATCCAATGGCATAGAAGGCTTAGTAATGCCTTGATATTAGGGAATTCCCAGAATTCTAGTATTTGCTTAAGACTAGTAGAGGCTTTGGTGAGGAGGAGACTAGGGAAAATGAACATATTCTGATGTTTCCTGAGCATTAAATGAGACTGTGTATGTTATGGTTTATGTCTAGTTGTCCTCCCAAAGCCTCATGCAATCATGGGATGGGGACTTCTATAGATTGAGACTTGACTTATGAGTCACTGGGATTATGTGTTTTAGTACTGATGAGATTATTGGTCTTAGTTGCTGGGAATTATAGGTGTGGCCTGAGGCAGAAAGGCTACGGCAGAGAGCCTGATGTAATTTAAAGAGAGACAGAGAAACAGACTAGCGCTGTTGCTGTCTGCTTTCCTGGTTGGTCAGTTGCCTCTGTCACCATTTTGTTGCTGTTCCACCGCCATGAACTTCTGGCCTCTGCATTGTGCCACTCTGCCTTGGAGCCAGCCGAGTATGGACTGAAACCTCCAGGAACTGTGAGCTAAATAAACTTTTCTTTCCTTCCCTCATTTTGGGTGTCAGGTATTTGTCCCAGCATCAAGAAAAGAGCAACTAAGACAGTATGAAAGGATAAAGTATTTACCTATCAGATGTCTATTAATGTGTAACAAAAAACGAACACTTTGTATGTGCTGCCGTTTATTGTCATTCCTTCTGCTATGTCACAGTCATTCCTAATTCTAGGGATTTGGCACTGAACGTGTACACATAGCAACCCTCTGAGGAACCTAAGATTCAAAGAGGTTAAGGCTCTTGTACCAGGATTCACACTGTCAGTTGTCGGCAAAGACCATCTCATCAGCCACAGTTCTATAAAACACCAAAGAAATGGTAGCTATTGAGCTTTGAGTATAAGGCTTACGCTGTAATTGTATTTCCTACCATACCTAACACAGTACTGAGTTAAATCTTAACAGTACTAGACTTTTTGAAGTGAAGCTAAGGAAGTTTAATATTAAGATATTATTGTATTAATAGAGACTTTCTGGTTTACGATGAGATGTTAGAAGCTTGACTCCTTGGCTTGGCAAAGCGACATCACCATTTCAGACATATAAATATAATTATTTTTCATGACTTTTAAGAGGAAACATAATTAACAATATTGTTATGGCTTGTCTTTAAATGTGCCCCCAAAATCTCAAATCTGTGGTCATAAATGAGGCTGGGTCTAGGATGTATGATGCAGTATTGGATGCGTGGTGTCATGCTAGGCTCTAGGGGGCTAAGATTCGGGTGTGAGTGCTGCTCCCCCCAAAGAGTCTGCACAGGATGAACAGAGCAGAAATACTCTACTGCTGTCGCCTGTTGCTGTGTTCCTTGCTATCCACAATGAATTGTTTCTCCCTTGCAAGGCCAGCCTACCTTGGAGCCAACTGAGTATAGATCAATACCTCTACAAAGTGTGAGCTAAATGAGCCTTTCTTCCTTTAAGTATTTTGTCTCAGCAACAAGAAAAATAACTCAAATAAATACGTCACAAGCGGTATGATCTGTTCTCAAGAATAGTAGCATCCCTTTGGATTCAAATGAGTTTTGTTACTGCCCAAAGTGAGAAAGACTGAAAGTGGCTCCTGTACCTTTTTCAGTAGACATCCAGTGGCAATGTGGCCAAACCCAGCTCACATGCTAAGTGATGGCCCTAAGCTGTGTGAATTATTTTTCTTCATGGTCAAATGGAGAGACTAGAGATTGAGTTGACTGTTGCACGGGTGTTAATTCACGCAGGAGATACAAAATTACCTTTGTTAGGGCATCACTTCAATTTGCTATATAGGCACATTACTCATTTCGTTTCAGCTAAGCAGGTTCACCTAATGAAAGTCACATGATTCCCAGGTTGAACTAAGGGCAATCACAAATAATTGTTGGTCTCTGATGACTGCTCCTTCTCTATTATAACTCTACTGAACTACTGCAGGGAGATGTGCCTTGGGACTATTGCTGCCTGTAACAGGCTGGCCTTCTTGCTCCGTCTTGGAAGGAGCTAATTTCATCTGAGGTCCATTTCCTGCACATTACTACAAATTCACACAAGTTCCAAAGGTTCATTATTTTCTTTTCTTATTTTTCTTTGTAGAATCCCCCTTTCCTCAGATCATACTCAAGCATCAGTGGTCTTTTCAATCTTTGTGGAAAGTCTTCTCTAATCCCCTCCCTGTTTCTGTCCCAGAATCAAGCTGCCAGATGAGGACCTTGGACAGTGGCATCGGAACCTTCCCACTCCCAGACTCAGGAAATCGTGTGACCGGACGGTACACTTGCCAGCCAGACTGCTCGGAGGAGACTGCGCCCCTCCTGTCTCTCCAGCAAGCCCCTTGTGTAGCCTCCTCCACCAGAGCCCAAGCCCTCGACCAAGAAGTGCCTTCCTCCACAGAGAGCCAGCTCGCTACTCAGACGGCCATTGTTCACTCCACATCTGAGCCCATCATGTTGGTCAGGGGAGTGCGACCACCTCAGAGCCGCCTTCCCAAGCCAGCCCCCTCAGGTAAATACCAGTGGCTCTTCAGATGAGATGACTTTTCTCCCAGCCCATAATGACAAAGGTGGAAATTCTTCCACTTAGGAGAAATACAAGTCAAGACCTCTGTCCTATGTAAATGAGGATTTTTGAACATCCCTGCAGGTCATTTACCAAAAACTGAAGTGGTGTATGTCAAAGAGTGTATGTGAAGCGTCACTATCTCATACTGTTACTTTAAGGAGTGCACATATAAAAAAATGAAGCAAATATGTAAGCACTGTTATATGGCTACATAAATTGACTATGGAAGAAAATATACATTCATGAGATTTAATCCTATAAAACTTTGAGTGTAAAATTCACCAATCAATAGCCAAGATGCAATATAATTAAACTATTGTGTGCCCGCTAACTAGAAGCCCTGTCTTCTGACATATTCCTGCCCTGTTTGCATATGTTTAGATGTTGAACCCTGGTGTTAGTCTTGTAAATCAGTAGTAGGTTGTGTGCTAGCTGCAGTGGGAAGAAACTCTAAGCCTTCCTGTTGAGAAGCTCTATCTTTCATGGCAGTCAATTGAAGCAAGCTTCCATGGCTAAAGACAAAGTCAGGGCAAAGGTCAGGTTTTTTCATGCTTCCCTCAAGATTAAAAGTATTTATTATAGTCTGGGACAAGTAATTTTCAACATGTGTGGCTTCCGTTGCTCTGATGACATGCATAAGTACATAAACTACAGCCCTGAACTGAACAGTTTCATTTACAATTAGGTAATTAGAAACAAGCTGCAGGTGGAGATCACACTACACATTTCTGAGAAATTAGAAAAGACTTTTAATTAAGTATCTTTAAATAAATGCATTGGGATCCTCCCACAGCTGAGCTCCACCTCCTTTCCCTAATGCCAGCTGCCACGGATGTTTGACCGCCAACTCCTGCTCATTCCAAGCCCCAGGTCCATTTTTAAAGCTGTTAAAGCACATTACTTGAGAAATAAGTGCATCGTTAATTAGTGGCACAGCCCCCAGAGACTCAGGGGTGAAATCTTAGTTATAGATTATGCACTCCATGCCTGAATAGTCACATGTGTGACCTCAATTCAGCAGCGGGCTGCAGAGTCGCGTCCAGGCTTAAACACTGTCATTATAACAAATTGAATATGAACCACGAGCCTTGAATTGCTTCTGAAGAAAGGGACGGGATAGATTGTTCTGACGTTGCTGTAATATTCACTGCACTAGATTTCTATGGTTTGTGCCTTAATTAAATTGCCATGAAGAGTTTTTGTTATTGTTGCTGTTGTTTTTTGGGTTTTTTTTTTTTTTTTTTTTTTTTTTTTTTTTTTTTTTTTTTTTTTTTTTTTTTTTTTTTTTTTTTTTTTTTTTTTTTTTTTTTTTTTTTTTTTTTTT
>PVJA010028159.1:0-27857 GCA_004027025.1 Myocastor coypus
TTGTTTTCTTTCCTTAATGCAAATGGAAGAGCACAGCCAAATCATTATTGGTACAACCAAATTCCTTCTCATTAAGCTACGAGAAAGTAGTTGTATACATAATCGAATGTTTGATAATCGCAGTGGATTATTGGTAAAACTGGCAATGTTGGAAGCTGTTAATTGAAGTCTTTCACAGCTCAGTATTCTAATCTAGCTTTCTGTTTTATGTCTTGTGGTTAAACTTTTCTGCTGGGTGGCTGAGGGTAAGTTTAAGCAAGAACTGTATAGCAAAACATGCAACTTGTGTATCTCTCAAGGTCAGTCAAATCCCCTCAGGATTTACTCTGGAATTATGTACAGTGCTTTGTAGAACTGTTGTCAGTGTCAGCCATCTAGATGAGTCATGGCTATTGCTTGTGCTCTGTATAACTAAAAGGAGGACAACAATATGCATTATATCAAATATTGAAATGTTACTACTAATGTGTTTTGAAACTGTCACATTGTTATACATTCTTATTTCTTATTAAAAGTAATAGAAAAAGAAAAAAACAAAATTCTTGATGGTTAAGTATGACTCAATAATACCAAAATAAATGCTAAAAAAATTGTTTAAAACAGAGCACAACCATATAATGAGGCCTCTGGTGTCCTACAAGTAAGGAGAGAAGTACACAGATAAAAAGTAGGCATGCAGGGTTACCCACTGGGGATCCCGTCTGTCTCTCTCAGACAGAAGCTTTTCTACCCCTCAATAAATTTTTCCCACTCTTAGCCTCCATCTTTCCTAGAATTCATTCTTTGATTTTAGAGAATTCAAACTCAGGGTATTGGACAGCTAGTGGGTTGGGAGTTACAGTTCCCTTATGTTATTTGGAGGTCCAATAGCATTGCTACATCGATGCCAAGACCTGTTGATGTTCATGTCCCTTGTACAAAACGGCACAGGATGTGCACAAAACTGACCCAGCCAAAAGCCCTCCATCACCCATGTTCCAATGCCATATTCCCTGTAAATGAAGGAGGCAGTTATCTTCCACGTGGATCACAAACTAAGCCAAACTCAAAGGGCCAAGTCACACAGCCTTTGGCATCCTCATCTCACTGAGCCTTGAAGGAGAGAACAACACATCTCAGAAATCAGCCCCCACAAGCACAGGGGTCTGGCTGGCATCCCCTGGATACTGGCGCTGATTTGAGAGTGTCAAGCAAACTTCACGACAGGATCCTGTAGCCTAATATTTCTCAACATTAGCTACTGATAGAAGGAGTGTAACCTTCCGGCTATGGGTTGGTACCTGAGTGCTCAGCCTCTCCTAGCATAATGATCACGCTAGGAGAGCCGGCATATCCAGGTGGTTTCGACAGGAAGAAGCACAGAAACATGCTTTATTGCCAATAAAGACATTAGCAGTCCAGTCTCTAATATTCAGCATGTGTGTCAGAGGCAAGCAAGGCCAGAAATCACATTTTTCATTCCTAAAAAAATGAAATGATGATGTTGGGAGAAAAGCATTTATCTTACCCGTTACTTCCACCCCAACCAAGTAACACCAGCGGTACCTGAAATACTATTTTGAAAGGCTTATACAGAAAGATGAGAACACAACCAAGAGTGTGGTCATGGTGACTGAGCAGTCTCCCTTGAATAAGAGCCTTTGGGAATTAATTTCTGGGAGAGATTCACAGAAATGTCAGGGTCTCCGTGACATAAAAACTTGCAATGCAGTTGAGGAGCTACAACTTTAATAGTGGGTCTAAAAATGGGCAGGATGTACATTGGTGACTTGGATGCTGAAGAGAGATGGCTCTGACATCAGCTGTTTAGTAATTCACTAAATCCAGAGTGATACTCTGATTATATTCCTGAGTAGATAGAAGTAGTCATTTTAGCTTACTTAAATTTCCAGGTAAATGGCTTATAATTCTAGCCAGGAACATCATGCTGAAAGATTTTAAAGAACAAAACATTTTATTTATTTTAAAAGAAATAGTTGAGGGGCCTGGCGGGATGGTTCAGTGGTCTAAAGCAACTGCTTGGGAAAGCTTGGGCAGCTTCAGGGACCGCGGTTCGATCCCCGGCACCACATACTGGGCCAGCCCTGCCCCCGGAGCGGGCTGAGCCGGCCATAAAAATGAGTAAATAAACAAACAAAGGTTCTGAAACAAGAAAAATAAATAAATAAATAAAATTTAAAAAAAAAAAAGGTTCTGAAACAAGGATATAAATAAATAAATAAATAATTTTAAAAAAAATAAAATAAAATAAATAGTTGAGTCAGGGAGATAGCTCAGCAGAATGTGCTTGCCTGGCAAGTGCAAGGTCCTGAGTTCAATCCCAGATACAGAAAGAAAGAAAGAAAGAAAGAAAGAAAGAAAGAAAGAAAGAAAGAAAGAAAGAAAGGAGAAAGGGAGGGAGGGAGGGAGGGAGGGATAATTGAACTGGAATTTTAAAATGCGTGCAGGGCTGGGGATACAGTTGGGAAGCACACACCCACCAAGTACCAGGTTCTGAGTTCCAACTCCAACACCACACACACACAAATAGTTCCCAATGTTGTCTAACTGTACTACCTGTAGGCATAGTCTCTGCCACTGGGGACAGTGACAGGAAACAAGCAAGCTGTGAGCAACTGTAGAAAATTATAGATAGATAGATAGATAGATAGATAGATAGATAGATAGATAGATAGATATAGATATAGATATAGATATAGATATAGATATAGATATCTTGCTTTGGTCAATGAATGTGTTCCTACACAGCAAATATTTATAAATCAAATTAAAACTGTAGGATGGTCTCAGTGGCTATAAAACAAGTAGAAATGTCAATTTTTTAAAGCAAAAACCTTCCTGAAATCTCTGAAAATGTACTCTTTGTTAAGTATTTAATCCCTATTTGTTAACATCTGCATTCAGTTTGGTGTACTTTTGTCAACTAAATGACTGTACAGGTACTGCACAAAATCGCACAAGCTTACTACAGGTCAACCGCATCCGCAGCCACAACAACTGCCGACAGATGAGCTGGGAAATAACTGAAAAAGCCACATGGCGAGTAGCAGAGCATCTTTGTGAATGCTCTTGACTAGTCAAGAAAAATAAAAACTAAAATGAAAAATAAAAAAGTACTCATGCAAAAGCCCTACGTGGCAAGCCCACTGCCATCACCATACCGAATGGTGAAAAGCTGAAGGTCTTCTGCTAGGATCAGAACCATTTCAGCCCTAGAAGTCCCCATCCAAGCAATCAGGCAACAGAAAGAAATAAAGAGCATCTGCCTTCTAGAAAGAAAAAAATTAAAATATGTGATCTTGTCTATAAAAACCCTAAAGAGTCCGGTAAAACCCTGTCAGGATTTATAAATAGATTCAGTAAACTTACAGGATACGAAATCAATGAGGAACTTTAGTGGTATTACTATATGTTAAAGATAAACTATGTGAAAACAAAATCAGGAAAACAATCTCATCTACAATGACTATTTGAAAATAAATAACATACTTAAGAATAAATTTAACTGAAGAGATGCAAGACCTATGCAGTCAAAAGAATTGATACCTGTGCTCATAGGATAGATGAATTTTAACAGTGCTAAAAATGCCCAGGTGTCCTAAAGCAATCTATACATTCACTGGAATTCCTACAAAATTGAAACAGGAAAAAAAAGATCCTACCGTTTAGGCAGAGCCATAAAAGTCCCTGAACACCTAAAGCAACTTTGCGGGCATCACACCATCTGACTTGAAAATACTTGTCCTAGTTACTCTTCTCTCATTGCTGGGACAAATACCTGACATCCTAAATAAAGGAAGGAAAGGTTTATCAGCCCACAGTTCCTGGAGGTTTCAGTCCATATTCGACTGGCTCCAAGGCAGACTGGCACATGGCGGAGAGCAGCATTTCATGGTGGCAGAACAATTGCAACAGAGGCAATCAAACAACCAGGGCAACAGAGAGAGAGTCTGTTTCTCTGTCTCTCTTATATTGTATTCAGGGTCTCTATCTCAGGATATCCACCTTAGACTACACCCACAATCCCAGCAGTACTAAGGCACATAATCCCACTGAATCGTGAGCTCATCTCAAACTCTAGAAGTCTCCACCCCATGACTGCATGAGGCTTTTGGGGGACAACTAGACACCAACCATAACAATACTTTAAGAATGCGCAATGATCAAAAGAACACAACAAGCCGAGCGTGGTGGCGCATGCCTGTAATCCCAGCACTCAGGAGGCTGAGGCGGGAGGATGGGTGAGAGCCTGGGCTACAAAACTGAGCTCAAGGCCAGCCTGAACTGTACAGCGAGACCCTGTCTCAAAAAGACAAAAAAAAAAAAAAAAAAAAAAAAAAAAAAAAAAAAAAAGAACACAACACAAAAGCCCAAATTTTATATGGTTCCCCTTATGTGAGAAACCCAAAACATAAACAAAGAGCATAATAAGATGGGTGATAGAAAGTAGAGATCATTTTCTTTTTTGAAATTATTTTTTAACGAATACAAAATAGTGACAGAAAAAAAAAACGCATTAGAAACAATACAAAATTTCACTAGACAAAGTACTAGGAATTCAATAATGGTTGCTGTATGGCATGGTTTACCTTCAAAATATGGTTGAGGTTGCCAGATATAAATGTGCAAGATTGGGGCCCGGCAGGATGGCTCAGTGGTCTAAAGCGCCTGCAGGCAGCTGCAATGACCGTGGTTCGATCCCCAGCACCACATGCTGCGCCAGCCCTGCCCTCAGGGCAGGCTGAGCCGGCTATAAGAATAAATAAATAAATAAACATAAGTTCTGAAACAAGAAAAAATTTTTTAAAAAAATTTAAATGTGCAAGATTGCTTTAAACAATAGCAAAAAAGAAATTCAAAGGAAAATAATAGCAATAACAATAAAAAGAAAAGGAAAAATGTATTAACTGCTCCTTTCAAAAGACTAGCAGAAGTCGGCAGCACAATTACCCAAACTACCCTGAACATATACATAAATATATCCTCTTCCCTTCCTTCTTTTGTCCTTCTCCTCATCCTAATTTTTCCTTCCCATTGGAAAGAGATCATTTTCAAATGTGAAGGGAAACAAAAGATGGAGTGGTGAGGGAGGGTAGGCCACAGAGGATGAAAAATATAGTCAGGGGCCGGCAAGATAGCTCAGCAGACTAAGCGCTTGCTTTGGCAAGCACGGGGACTGCCACTTGATCTCTTGCACCACATGCTGCACCAGCCCTGCGCCCGGGGGGGCTAGGCTGGCCAGAGTGCTGGCACAGTGGTGCACACCTATAATCCCAGTACTGGGGAAGCTGAAAGCTGGAGGATCACTACAATTCTGAGCTGCAGAAGGAGACCCTGTAAGAATCAAATACATTATTACTAATAATAATAATAATAATAATAATAATAGTCATAATAAATTAAGGAAAAATATGGACACAGATTTTTGCAAATGGGAAGGCAACCAAGAGTAGGGAGAAACAAGGAGAGATCAGAGGGATAAGGGATGACTATTTAAAGTGTGTTATGCGCAGGTACCAACTCCCCACAGGAAGTATAATCACAATGTACTGTAAATGTGCACTAATAAAATAAGAGCATGATACTGGCATAAAAGCAAACACACAGACAAGCAGGGTAGAATTGAAAGCCCGAAATAAGTTCAATTCACTTAGGGTCAGTGGGTTTTTAACAAAGGTGCCAAGAACACACAATGGGGGAAGGGCAGTCTCTTCAATAAGTGGCATTAGGAAAACTAGATATCCACATGCAGAAGCACACAAAAACCCAACTCCAACAGAGATGAAAGACTCAAGAACTTACACTGCAAATCTAGTAGGAGAAAATATAAGGGGAAAGCTTCATGCCATTGGCCAGGGCAATGGCTTTTTAAATATGACTCCAGGGACAGTGAGATAGCTCAGCAGACTAAAGCACCTGCTTAGGCAAGCTCAGGACCCTGGTTCCCTCCCTGGCACCACACGCTACGCCAGCCCCGCCCCCAGGATGGGCTGAGCCAGCCAGAGTCCTGGCACAGTGGTGCACACCTATAATCCAGTGCTGGGAAGGCTGAAAGCGGGAGGATCACCATGAGTCTGAGCTGCGTAGTGAGACCCTGTGACAACCAAATACATTAAAAAAAAAAAAAAAGGCTCCAAATACAGAAGTAATAAAAGCAAAAATAGACAAATGCAACTACCTGGGATAATACAATTTTATTATCATTTATTTCTGGAGGTCAGAAATAGCAATGCAAAAGCATCCTCATGGGCTAAGATCACAGTGCCGACAGGGTGCCCAGGAAGAACACTGCCTTGCTTTTTCTACCCTTCTCAGCACACAGCACCTTTCTTCCATCTTCAAAGCCAGCAGCATTACATCTCAAAATCAGTCTCCCCCCATTTTCTCTCCTCCTGCTGGCCTCTTTTCTTCTCTCTGCTCCTCCTACTTCTCCCAAATAAACAGCACTGGCATAACCTCCTCACCTCTCACTCCTTCACTCAGTCACACCTGTGAGGTCTTCCTTGCCATGACGGGATCCACAGCCATCTCCGGTGGAGCTGTTATTCTGCCTCCCATATGAGGCGAATCCCCGTCTTCCTCACCCCTGGACTGTGCTACGCATAGCTTCCGGCAGAATCAGCAGCAGGAGTCCCAAGCCAGTCGCTGTCATCCCCCCTCCCAGCTTTCCACAGGCTCCGTGCCCTATGTCACTTATTGCCAGGCTTCCTGGGATCGCTGCCTAAAGAAATTCTTCACACTCAAAACCTACCTCAGGAACTGCTTTTAGGAAGAACTCAAACTAAGGGAAGTCACATTCTGCAACCTACACGGCTGGTGCTATGCCATGCCAATCTGTTTGCACATTAAAACAAATTACTAAAATAAACAGAAGGAAGGAGGCAAGGCAGGCAGGCATGCTGGCCAAGCGCAGTGAGTGGGCATCTGCTTCTACCTAAATTAACTCTAGCAAAGGAATCTCAGGCTACCTGGAGTTCTAGATAAAGCATACCTCTTCCAGGGTATTGTCTGTCTGGAATGTATTGCAGAGCTGGATTCATTTAGCTCTCATTCAAGTTTGAAAGTATTATGGTCACATTAATCAAATCATCAACATCACTTGCACCTACCAATAATATGGGAAGCTTGATTTTTATCTTAATCAATGGAAAGAAAAAAGCATGCTCTGCCTAAGCAAAAAAAAGCTATTTGTCCAAAGCACATATAACTACATTTCAATTACAGCATCTCTACAGTGTCAAGAAATATACAAAAGCTGGGTTTTTCTTCCTCTCTGTGTTTAACCGTATCTTTTCTAACCCAGGAAACAAACACAGCTTTTCTTCCAAGTTACATAACACACTTCATAATAATAAAACTCGACAAGTTTTAAGTAGTATTTGCATCCTTTTCCAAGAAAATTGAGTTTTCCTAGCTACAGGTTATTCCCTAATAATGTTAAATTTACCTGCTGTAAAATCACACAGAAGCCGTCTGTAATCACTTGTTCTGCACATAATTACAGAACAGCAAGATTTCGATGAATAGAATGACCTATTTCTTTGCATAAGGCTAAGTGAGTAGCAATTGCGCATCCAAGAAGCAATTAATTCTGAACACTCTGAGCTGATATTTACAGAGAAGGGTGCAAACAGCCAGAGACTCTCATCTCTCATTCCAAGCAATATTAAAAATGTGTATAATGAGCACACACTCAGGAATGGCATTAAATACCTACTGGGAAGATGTAGAGCATCCTGCAACAATCTGTACATCACTCAACATCACCTATCAATGTCAATGGCCCTGAAAAACTATAAACCGTGTGGCCACAACTCCCAGGATGAGAAGACTGTTGTGAACCCCAGCCACATAGTATCCCTCAGGGTATCTTCCTTTCTCTCTCCCAAAGAGAAGCATACCATGTAACACTGCATTCCTCTGTGCACCAGAGGAGAAAACACTTTTTTGATGCCCCCTCTACTGAAGCAAGGCTTAAAATAATTTTCTCAGTCCTGAGCAATGCCCCTCGAAATTTCCCACCTGTGGCATTAACTTTTGTTAAGACTGACGAGCATATCCTATGAAGAGTTTATGTCACTCTGTTCTTGCTGGATCCATTAGACTATCTTCCCTCAAGGCTCAGTTATTAGTGGCTTTGTCTTGCCTCTGTACCCTCGCTTGCCTCTCACCCACCCCATTTCTAAAGACCACCTCCACAGCCAAATGTATAAAACTAGAGCCCTTGTGCTGGTGCTTGGCCATTCTGGACACCAGAAGGTCATGCTGAGCCAGCGTGTACCTAAAACCTAAGAAATCGGGGCCTGGCAGGATGGCTCAGTGGTCTAAAGCGCCTGCTTAGGAAAGCTTAGGCGGCTGCAGGGACCACAGTTCAATCCCTGGTACCACATGCTGCGCCAGCCTGCCCTGAGGGCAGGCTGCGCTGGCCATAAAAATAAATAAACAGAAATCCTCCAGTGTCCCAGTCGATCTCTCTGGTCTCTTGGATTCTGTACCACTACCACTGACTGGTGAGTCAGGGGTTCTTGCCTCAAAGGGCCCGAAAGATTGGCTGAGCACATCACATTCATTCTCAGGGACCTGAAATTCTCATTCTCGGGAGCACTCTCCTTACATTTGCTGGACCTGATTTTCCATCTACTGGTGAAAAAGAAAACTGAATTTGTTTTAGGGGTAGGAGGCTTTCTGAAACAGATTTCACTACACAGGTCAGGCAGGCCTGGAATTCACAAAGCTCTTCTTGCCTCAACCTTCCAAGTGCTGGGATTAAAGGCATGCGCCACCATGCCCAGCTTTATCTTTTAATTGACAAAATTTTACCCATTTGTGGGGTTCAGTGTGATAATGCGATACATGAACATAATGCACAATGATCAAATTAGGATAATTAACATTTCCCTCTCCTTAATCATTCTAAATTTCTTTGTGTTGGGCACCTTTATATTCTTTTCTAATTTCCTATAAAATACATAATAAATTCATAACAATTGTTATATTGCATGTATTTTATATATTTTAAGGTATAACTCTTAACAGCTCTAGTATACTGGAAAGCATTAGCCCTTATTCCCCTTCTGTGAGTGTGTTGTGATTCTACTATCCAACCTCCCTCTACCGCCCCTTCCTCATTCTCCCTGGTAAATTCCACAGAAGTGACGGACCATTTCAGTGGGGCCCCTCATCACTCCTTTTCTAGGTAAAAGCTGTGTCTGAGACAGGGTCACTCAGTGAGCTTGTGCTGGCCAATAGCCCTGATCTAGAATTTCAGACACCACCCTCCTTCATCACAAAGCTCTAATGTCCTCATGCTCAGACACAGCCAACAGCCGCAGTCAATTAGAAACGCAGCAATGAAGGGGACCGACGTGGCTTTCAAGGCAGCTTCAGGGGTTGTTTTCATGGATTCCACTTACCAGCTCCTCAGTCTTTACTCCCTCAGTAATGGGCAAAGGCCAAGCTGGGCTCTCAAGAAACACTCAGTCAAGTGTTTAATTAAGAATGTCTAAGCATTAGGGACTGGGGAGATAGCTCCAAGGCACAAGTGCCTGCTGGGCAAGTGCAAGGTCGTGAGTTCGAACCCTGGTCCCACAAAAAAAAAAAAAAAAAAGAATGTCTAAGCATTGATGGTTAACGGGAGAAAGTTTCAGTTCTGTAAGAAAAACAAGTTCCAGCAAGCTCCTGTAGTGTAGTGCCTATAGCTAATATAACATCATGTACTCAAGATGTGCTAAAAGGTAGGCCTTTTCTTAAAATACACACTTGATGTTTCGACATGTGCTGTATATTGACGCTGTAAAATGATCACCACAATCAAATGGATTAACATATCCAATAGGGCCAGCAAGATAGTTCAGCGGACTGAGCACCTGCTTAGGCAAGTGCAGGGACCAGGTTTGAGCCCCGGCATCATATGCCTCCACTGTCCCTACCCCTGGGAGCACTGAGCTGGCCATTGAGACCCAGCGTGGTTGTGCATGCTTGTAATCCCAGAGCTGGGGAAGCTGAAAACAGAGGATCACTGTGAGTCCAACCTGTGTAGTGAGACCCTGGAGCAAATACATTAAAAAAAAAAAAAAAAATATATATATATATATATATATATATATATATATATATATATATATATCACTACCATTGTGTGTGTGTGTGTGTGTGTGTCCTGGGTTCATTTCCAGTCTTCATGTTGGTGATGGTTTTTGAGGTGCATACTTAGCCTTATACTATCAACTGTATACATGGATAACCTGAGATAGAACAAGAAGAAAAGACGAAGACAGAGACAAAGACAAAGAAGAAGAATTATAGTCAGCACATGCAAAGGCAGTCTTCTTCTACCTAAGTAGATTACTTGGAAGTTCCCCTGATCTCCTGATCGTTCGAGAAGAGCCTGAAGGCCTCAGCAGCCACTGCAAGCGAGCAGATACATCCCCGCCACGTCCCGCAGCAAGCCTCGCAGCCCAGGAGCACTGTCACCAGAGAAGCAGAGCCTGGCTGTCTTTCTACTCCTCAGTCACCTCAAGCTTCCCTCCCAGCCAGGTCCTGGGCTGCTGCCTCCCTCTGCAGTACTCCCCTGCTTCCCTTCGCACCAGAGTATTTGCTTCCCTGCTGAGATCTTTAACTTCCCTGTACCCTTAGGGTTTCAGGGCTGAGTGTTTACTCCGCAGCATCTTGCCCACCCTGGGTCAGGGCGTCTCTACAGATGAGCGCCTCCTTCTCCCCTCCAGCTGAGCCACCTAGAGGCTCCACCTATCTCCCCACTCCACTTTTTTTTTTTTTTAATTTAGTACAGTGTCTCCAAGGTATATGGGGTCTCACTATATAGACCAGACTTGCAGTGATCCTCCTGTTTTCAGCTTCCCAAGTGCTAGGATTGCAGGCACACGCCACCATGCCCAGTCTCAGTCACTGTTCCAGCGCGCCCCAGGGCTGACATGGCATGACACACCAGGGATGGAACCCTGGCCTCTGCCTGTCTAAGTAGACCCTTTAATCCACTGACCTATCTGGCTGGCCCTGAGTTAGGGCACTGATGTCCAATTTTTTCCATGTTTTTCAGTAGAAGGGATTAAGTCCTGGACCTCCACAACAAGCTACATCGCTGGATCCTTTAATTCTTTTCTATTCTGAGAAAGGGTTTTGTTTAGTCAGCAAACTGCCCAGACTGGACTCAAACATGACATCCTCCTATCTCAGCCTCCCCGAGTGCTAGGAGTCCCCAAGACAAGTAGGGGTGTGTGTGTATGTGAGCGTGCACACACAGGCATGCTTTTCTGGATCCCCTTTCACTACGGCTCAACTAGTGTAAATTCTTTCTTCATGCAAGGGGCGCAGCTCCTACTGCCCTTCCTACCACAGCCCAAGGCCACATCCCTTGCCCCAGGCTGGTGTCTAACCCCACTCAGTGCCCACTCCTGGTCGTGGCTCCCAGGCACCAACACCACGCGTGAGCATGTGCTTCACGCTGCGTCCTCTGGCAGCCACAGACCTCCTTTCAAGGTGAACTGCAGGGTTTCAGTTCTGGGTGATTCCCTGGCATGCGTCCTCATGTGCAACAGGCGGCAGATACCTACAGTCAGGCGGCCATGCTTCAGAGAGCTGGAGACAAGGGCTCAGCTCCTAACCAGGTGCTCTTGACTCACAGAGGCAGAACTCACACCACATAAAGCTGACCACTGAAAAGTGGGTGATACAAATACCAGAGTCGTGTTGCTCAGCAATCACCTCTAATTCCTTCAAAACATTCCCATCACCGCAGGAGGAAGCCCACATCGCCGGCCGTCCCTCATCCCTCTCCTCACCTCCCAGGCAGTCACCAACCTCCTCCCCTTCTCCGTGGCCTTTCCCATGCTAGACACATTGTGCAAACACAGTCACAGCACACGTGGCCTCTGCATCTGGCTCTGTTCACTTAGCAGATCTCGTAGCATTTACACAAATGGTCAACAGAAAGGTGCAAAGATGCTGAGTACCATTAGTCATCAGATAAATGCGAATCAGAGCAGCTTTCTCGTTCTCATGGCCATCCAAGAAAGAACAGAAAATTACCAGTGTACAAACTGGCAAATATGTAGAGATCAGAACCCTCGTCAGTTTCCAGTAGAAATGTAAAATGGTACAGCCATGGCAGAAGACAACTCAACAGCCTGTCAGAACTTAAGTGTAAAACTTTAATAGAATCCAAGCAATTCCACTCCTAAGTATAAACACAAAAGAAGTGGAAGAGGGACTACAAATACTTGTTTTTCATAGCAGTACTGTGCACTGCAACTGAAAGGAAGAAACAACTGAAATATCTATCACCTGATGATAAACCAAATGTTGTATAGACATACAGTGGAACAGTATTCAGGCATAGAAAAGAATGAACTACAATATACACTATGACATAGATGAACCTTGAAAGTGGTACCCTAAGTGAAAGGAGATACATGTGCTAAAGGACAGAAGATGAGGTCAGGAATCCTGTCCAAGTCCCCAGGAAGCTGAGGAGCAACCCTGAGAGTGAAGAGCAGAGCTGACACTCCAGCTGCACAAAACAGGACCCTCAGCGCCTGGTGACACACGGACTACTGTGCTCCTAGCAGAACAGAGAGGATGCCCTGGCATCATGGCTGGGTCGGCTGCCTCTTGGTAGCAAAACAACTTCCCTCTGACATATTTCTGTGGTAACTTTCAAGTGTACAGAGTCCACTGCTAGGCCAAAAGCAGAAGAGTCAGGAGTAGAGCCATGCATATTATTTCTTGTTGCAATTTGTAAAGCTGTGAGAAAATCCACATAGCACGAAGGTTCCCATCACAGCCATGTTTAGGTGTACATTCTGTGGGGCCGAATCTCTGTACAACCTCCACACATACCTGCAGGGTCATTTGAGAAACATAATTGCAGTTAAAACATAACTGCAGTGTTCATTTTAATATATAAATACGTAAGGCTGGATAGATATTTTCTAGAGCAGTATCCAGTACCCATTAAACAGTCAATAAATGTTAGTGGCATTAGTGAATTTTTCTAATTAAATGGAAACACAGCAAATACTTTTTCTAGTCCACTTGTAAAAGTGAAACCCTGGACCACACAAGTCATTACTTCCCTGCAGCCCCGTAACCAGGTACTGCTCTAGAAAATATCTACATGGCCTTATATATTTATACACTAAAATGAACACTGCAGTTATGTTTTAAAAAACAGAAATAGAGTCTGGTTTTTTTAGCAGACATAATTAAACCCCCAAGACTCTGAGCATCAATGAGACACAAGACATAAAATCTCATTATCCCACAGACTCATTTTGGTACAAATATTTTCATGAGTTTACCATGAAGTTGCATCAACCAAAATAGACTCCTTCTTCTGTCATAACAAACAGGCCTTGAACCCCTTTATGAGCATCCTATGATGAAGGGGCCACAGATGTTTCACTTAATTGGTAATAAAACCATCTTCATTATTAATGATGAGTTTAATTTCTTTTTACTCTAGATGTCTAAAGGCTATTAATACTGCAGCAAGTTATAAATGCACACCTAGAGAACCTAACCAAATAACAGCTACTTTCTTGATGGCCCAGTGCTGCAGGAAAATACTCAAGAGTTCTGCAGCAGCTGCAGTATACTGGAGCAAAAACTGCAGCTATTCCCACCTCAACTCCAAAAAAGAAGCCTCCAAAATTTTAACACAGATTGCAATAGACTAGTACTGTAAACTGAAATTCAAGATCCAGCCATGGCAAGGGGAAAGGGAGAGAGAAGCCATAACAGGAATCGCCTTAGAACAACCTGGAAAGTCCTCCTCCAGCTGTTCTCCTGTTACACACTTCCTCACAGGCTGCCACTGATTTTTACCTTATTACAGGAGTGCTCTGGCTTCTCTCCAAGCGTTTAAAAAGCAATCTAATCACGTGATTTCCTGGTTAAAGCCCTTCAAAGCTTCCTACCGTCCTTCAGCAAAGCTCTATAGGCTTCACTTGGCTTGACTGCCACCTTGCCATGAGCACTGTGTGGTCACCTCCAAGCCTTCACTCCTTCCTTGTGTCTCTTCTGTCTCTGCTCACTCCTGCCACTCTCCAAGCCCGACTCCTGGCCCCCTGTGCAGTATCCACACTTCCCTTGGACTTAACCTGGCAATGGTACACATGGCAAGGCGCCAGCCAGGAGGACCCACAAGTGAGCAGCTTTGGCTCAAGAACTCACATCCTCTGAGTCTGTCCCTGTGTGAAAGAAATGCACAAGCTGTCAAAACCAAACCGAGTCGCGTGTCGGTCTTAACCAAAACAAAAGGAAAGGCGAGTCAGAAGGTAGGAAAGGCTCTGGCTCGTGATTTCCCCTGGTAAAGCTATTCCCAAATAGCGTGGATCTTGGCAGAATCGCTGATGTTCTGCTGAGGCTGACACTGTTCAGTCCTTTTCCTCCTGCCTCTCCTCTTGCTCTCCCAGCCTCACCTGTTTTGTTTTGTTTTGTTTCGTTTGCAGTCCTGGAGATTGAACTCAGGACCCTGCATTTGCCAGGAAGGCACTTACTCTGCTGAGCTATCTCTCCAGCCCCCAGCAGCAACTGTTCTTGTCTCTTCATCTTTTTTGGGTGCTTTTCATGCTACACCATCTAAGCCCTGTTTCTCCAAGGACCTGCTTTCACACATTCCCTTTTAGTTAGAAAATAAAAGAAGTCTTTCCACATGATTTTTAGGTGGGGTGGGGGTGGGGTCTCTGTACATTGACCATGATGATTTGGAATGTATGAGCTCAAGTGATCCACCTACCTCAGCCTCGTGGGTGTGTGCTACCAATGCAGCTTTATAGAAAATGTTTGAAACAAAAAGCCTTTCCCATTGGCTCTGTTATCTAAAAGAAGGTTCCCCATGGGTTAAGGCCAGGGATCAGCCCCCCTGAACAGTAACAAGGGCTCTTTAAGGAGCCAAGAGCTAAAAGAACAGAGTTGAGATTTGAGCCAGCACAAAAACTGTATGAACAACATGATTTGAAGGACGCACAAAGGCAATCAATCTGAACATCCTGTTTCTCATTCCTGGGAGCCCCTCAGGTGCAATGCTGCAGTTTATCAAGTAAATGTACCAGAGCTTCTCATGAACAACTGAGAAATTAGAATGCTGGATGCCAAGCTATAACGGGGTATCACAGAGATGATGTGGAGAGGATGGGGATTCCAACAAGTGAATTTCAAGGGGGAAACAGAGTGAAGACAGGTTACAGCACAGAGCACTTTCCTTCCCCATCCTCTACTCTTTTTACATAGGGGATTTCAGGCTTAATAACAATGTAAAAAGTGAGCTTGGCTGGGGATGTAGCTCAGTGGTAGAGTGCTTGTCTAGCACGCACAAGGGCCTCGGTTCAATACCAAGTACCACCAAAATGTGACCTTACAATGAGGGTTCATTATACATCGCAAACACGTACAATTTTAAAAAATAATCTTAGAGCCAATGTAGGAACAACAACAAACAAAATGTAGACATAGTAGCCAGGCACAGTGGAACACGCCTATAATTCCAGCTCTTGGGAGGCTGACACAAGAGGACCACTGTGAGTTCTAGGCCAGCCCATGCTATGTATTGTGAGACCCTGTCTCAAAAACAAAAACGCAAATACAGAAGAATCGAGACAAACACCAGTATGAAGTTTCTAAGGTGTACAGGAATCAGACAATGGCAAAAACTGTTTTTATGCACCAAGCTGAACTTTAGACTAGATTGCCCACCAGGCCCTCATCTGCCACATGGATTGGATTCTCTAGGACTCTTGGTGGGAATGCTAATGAGGGTACTTACTTAGGGAATGGAATCAGTTGCCAAGGGATGCCCGAGAGAACTCACCATGACATATAAAAACCATGGTAGACTCCATGGTTTCAGAGGAATAATGTTTCTGTGCTTCAAATTAGCTTTTGAAAAATAATTCTCTCAGAGATATATAGCATCTTGGTTTTCCCTAAGTGAAAAGAAACGTGGCCGGACTATGTGCTGGGCAATGTTCCCCAAAAAGACACATTGATGCGCTAACTGCCTGTACCTGCAAACCTGACATAACTGGAACTAGGGTGGGCGAAGATATAATTAGCTAAATCAAAATAAGGCTGCACTGAAGCAGTATGGGCTCTGTCTTACTTAATTTTCTCACTGCTGAGACAGAATAGCCAACATCCAAGTTAAAGGAGAAAAGGTTTATTTTTGGCTCACAGTTTCCAGAGCTTTCAGGCCACAGCTGGTTGGCACCCGGGGGTGGCATCCCATGCCTTCCCACTGTCCACACCCAGAGTCATGCTAAGCCAATCAGTGAACTAACAACCATCACTGTCTTAATCTACACTCTAATCCAGCCACTTTGGAAAAGCCCCATCTACGAGCACATGAAGCTTGGGGGGGGGGTGAACATCGACATACAAGCACCATAGGTTCTTAACCCAGTGTGGCTGACATCCACATAAGAAGAGAGAAACAGAGAGGAGAGGATACTCTCAAAACACAGGTGCATGGGGAAAAAACAGCCAACAACAACCACAGCAGGACTGCAGAGAACACCAAAAACAGGACAGAAACACAGGTCGCCTCAGGGCCTTGAGAAGGAACCAACCATGATGTCTAGAGTTGACTTCCAGCCATCAGAACTATGAAAGAATAATTTTCTCTTATTTTGAGCCACATAAGGCTAAGGAGATATATGCCTAGCCTGAGTGAGGCCCTCAGTACAATCCCTAGTACTACAGCATCATCACCATCACCATCACCATCATCACCATCACCACCAACATCATCATCGTCACCATCATCATCATCACTATCATCATCACCACCACCATCATCACCATTATCACCATCATCACCATCATCACCATCATCACCATTATCACCATCATCACCATCATCACCACCACCATCATCACCATTATCACCATCATCACCATCATCACCATCATCATCACCATCATCATCACCATCATCATCACCACCACCACCACTACCACCACCAACATCATCATCATTATCATCATCATCATCATCATCATCATCATCATCATCATCATCAAATTATGCTACCTAATTTGTGATGCCTTTCTATGGAGCACCAAGAGTAATACAATAAGCCCATGGCTCCTCACCATGAACCCCTGCCAGCCTTCCTGCTCCTGTTCTAGTACCACCAAAACACTGCTGGTTTATAAGCCACATGGTAACATGCTCATCTTCAGAGGGCTTGGTTCTATGTTACAAATGGGCCTATGACTTGGAAACCTGAACCTTAGGACAGGACCCCTCCTGCTGGTGCACTCCAAGGACCTGAGCTGCTGCTTGTTTCTAGGGAGAGATCTGTATGCTGAGAACGTCTAGATCAATTCTGGCCCCAGTGCATTACATTTAAATTGTATTTTTCTTCCAAGAGCACTTAGGAACATTGCCTCGTTAATTCTCACTACTCCCTTGTGCAGCAGGGAATGAACAGAACCATTATCTCAATTTGGAAAATGAAGATGTTGAATCCTAAGATCCCAAGACTAAGAGAAACGCCAAGAGTTCATAGTCTCCAAAGAGCACCAAACCTATTGCTTAGCAGAATCACTGAGACAACTCAGCAAAAATACAGATTCACAGGCCCAGCTCAATAGCTCCAAAAATAAAAACCAAGCATGTATATTTCTAACTGACTGATACAGGGAATGTTATTTCCTTTAATAACCTGCCTTATGCTAATTAACAGCACATGAGGAAACACCTGAAGATTATAGAAAAGACCAGATTTAATGTCATCAATGTACAGATAAGCCAAAATCAAAGTAGTATCAGCAAATACATGCAGGAGAGGATATGTATATACAGGTTTTGGGTAGGTGGTCATAGTCCCAAGGAACTGAGATGGAATGTTTGAAGGGAACATTGTAAGGACACCAAACACAGATGTGCATATAAGGCTAGGTCTTCTGGGATCAGGGAGACTGCAGATCCCATCCTAAATTTCATCACAGTCCCCCAATTCTTTTTTGCTGAGAGCAGCACGGGTTCCAGTTGTTCACTGAGGGTGGCATGAAGACTTCTCTCTGGTCAGGCTTGACACCCTGCACGGTGTATGAGAGTGTATATAGGAACCAGAGAGTATGCTAGTCTTCCTCAAATTTGGAAGTGCTGTAGGTAGACAGATTTTGTTACACAAGGCAAAAATTCTTATGGCCTTCCAGGGAAAGCAAGTTCTTTGTATGACAATGTTACCTTAAAAATATATAAATGTAAACCTAGATAAAAAATTCACCAATCCTCATAGCTCTTTTACAGTAATAAACCCACCCTGCGCTGACTGCCACAGCACTGGTCTCTGCCAATGAGGGCTCAGACCCTGTGCTCCCAGCCCCTCCGTTCCTCTCTCCCCAAGAGCTGGGCCTGGAAGGAAGGAATGAAGGAAGAAAAACAAAACTATGGGCAATGTTTAAATTTAAAAATACAAACTTATTCCAATAAGACACACATTGTTAAGAATGATAGCTGTGTTTGACAAGAGAGAAGTATTCTGAGTATTCTGAAGGAAATTAATAGCAACGTGTCTTTTACTGTAATATGTATTTTTTTCCCTTTAAACATTCACTCAGCCCTCATTGATCAAATGAGGCAATTTCTGTCAAAAACAGCACAGTATTTCCTCATCCACCTTATTCACTGGCTACAGCACGATGGAACTTCTAGTTCTTCCTCAAAATCAAACTGACCAGAAAAGGTAAAGGTTTTGAACCCACTCCAGATATTGAAGGGCCCACAAAAGCTCAACTGAAGACATTCCTGAAAGAGGACTTCTAGAGCTGCATCAGAAAGCAGCAAGAATAATGGGATGTGTGTGCTCGGGGCAAGGAGAGTGAGCATCTGGAGGGCAATTAATGGCAATGTGCTTCTTACTGTAATAAAATGGTTTAAATCTACAAACTGTCTTTTTTTTTTTTAAAATCACACCAGGTACCATATACATGAGACAGAGAAGAATCAGAGAGAAAGAATTATTGTAAGAGGCTGACCAAGGTCAAATGAGATGAGAGAAAATTACTCAACTGCAGCTTGAAATTGATTAGCATTCATAATGAAACCTTTGATTTCATAACTCAGAAAAGTGACCCACTGAGCTTTTTGAGCAAAAGAGCATTAAGTCTCACTGATGACAGCTAAAGAAACCTAAACAAAAAGCAGAGAGAGCTGGCCAGAAAGCTCAGCAAACTAAAGCACCTGCTTAAGCAGAGCACAGTGATGGGGATTCAATTCCCAGCCTGCCATGCTGGGCCCGCCCACGGCGGGGCACTGAAATGGTGATTGAGACCAGGCGAGGTGGCGTGTGCCTGTAGTCCTAGCATTTGGGAGGCTGAAAACAGAAGAATCACTACAAGTCCCATCTATGTAGTGAGACCCAATAGACCTTGTACTAAATACAATTTTTTAAAAAATCAGAGAATCCTGTGTTACTAAGAATAAAGGATCCTTCACTGATATATAATTCACTTGTTTCTTAACTAGAAAAAGGTCTAATCACAGGCACTGAATTTTGCATCGTTTTACAGACATCTTTCATCTGTATCAGCAGCAAGTTTTATAGATGATAACTTTCACAATTAAAAAAATAGCATATATTTTAGGTTACAAAGTAGAAACAAAGAGACAGAGCTAAAAGAATGGGAGGCTTTAAACTTGATCAGTCTAAACTCTTTGTGGTGATTTGCTTCAACCACGGATTATGCTTCTTCCTGGAAAATGGATCCAAAGATGATTCGAATCCAGTCCTTGCCTCCAAAGAAAAGCCCTGGTGAGAATTCATATAAGACAAATGATTAAATGACTGTTCTTGTGACTTTTCTCAACATGTTGATATAATACCAGACACATACAATGTAAACAGGGAAAGTTTTATTTGGTTCACAGTTTGTACAGGTTTCAGTCCATAGTCAACTGACTCCAAGGCGGGCAGTATAGCAGAGGAGGCACATATATGGCACGGTAGGCAGGAAGAAGGGAGGGATCAAGGGAAGAAGATAAAGCCCCACAGCCCACCTCCTTGGACTAATCCACTGATGAGCATCACATCTCCCCTATCTAGTCACCACCCATGGCCCCACCTATGATGCTACCATATGATAACAAAGGTAGTCATCACCAAAAAACAAAGGAAGGTATTAATTAAAGAGGACTTTTACTATTAAAATTCAGGTTAGAACACACTTTACTCCCAGAACTCAAAAGTTACCAACCCCAGTGATGTGAAGGGAGGTCCTGCTTGCTAACACTGCAGGCATCTCCACAGAAGCTCTGACAAGGAGCAAATCCTTTTATTGAGCTCAGTCGCTGGATCCTGATCCTCAATGCTCATGCTCCTTTAAATTTAACATTTCCACGATGTAGGTAGGGTAGGTGAGTGATGGATCTAGAATCATTTTTAGTACAGGTTTTTGCTCCATCTTCACTTCACATATATAATCAAAACAGTGGAGTCAAGCCTGGTTTCCCAGACCCAGTCATCTGTCTACAGGGTGCAGCTTAGGTCCAGAGCATAACCTTCACCTCCGACTGATGGCCTGCATGGAACACTTTCCACACGATTTCACCTTTTTGCTGTGACACTCCAAATGGCAAGACAAAATTAGTATGACATCCTGTCTCACTCTGGAGCTTCAGCCAAGGGAAAGGGGTAGAGTTGACCAGATCCTGGTCATAGGTCTTAAAAGCAATAGGAAAATGTTTGCCTTCTTTACCTACATTCAGCTCCACACAACTAAGAGGTCCAACAAGGACTGTGTTCCTCAAATCCTATCTTTACACTACTCAAACTCATACCTTTCACTCTCTCCAGCCATTAGACCTGGTCATGGCCGATGGCAAACAAATCACTCATATGAGGGACTACATTCTGCCATGGCAACCATGACCATGGAATAATATGAAGAGACCAGGGACAGACTGAGACCTGAGATGGCTCCTGAAGCAATAAGCCAGGTGTGAGGACCATGCCAGTGGACAATCAGTGAAAGACAGTAGCTGTTCTTTTAGTTCTCCTGTGTTGAGGTTTTGTCCTTCTGTTTTTGCTGTGCTTTTTAAAAACTTGTAGGTAAAATAAAATAGATATATGCGGGCTGGGGAGATAGGTCAGTGGTCTAAGTGCCTGCCTGGCAAGCACAAACACCCGGTTCAATCCCCAGTACCATATACTGTGCCAGCTCCATAATCCCAGGCATGTTGTACCCTCCCAAAACCAGGCATGATGGGGCAGATCTGTTATCCCAGCTCTGGGGAGGCTAAGCCAAGAGGTTCACTGTTAAGTCTGGGCTGCGTAATGAGACCCAGTAACAAATAAATAGACAGATGAGCACTTACATAAATTGAACATCATAATCACCTCTAATATGTCATTTAACAATGTTAAGTATATTCATATTATTGCACCTATTATTGTAAGAGATCTCCAGAACCTTCTGTCATTGTTTAATAATATTGAACAACATCTCCCTATTTCCTTCTTCCCTTGTTCGCCAGGGGCAGTGGCATCTCCTCCACATGCTAATGATACCAACTTTATATAACATCATGTCACAAAGAGCAAAATAGAAATGAAAGATACTAATTTTACAAATAAAAGATTCCTTATTTATTGTCCCTTGAAGCCAGGTGGCATCTCTTTCAGGTATACAATGATGTCTGATCAAATACTAATATGGAACACAGAGGTCTGTTTGGGCTGGGTGCCATTGAATATAGTATTTTTCCTGAGTTTTCACCTCACACAAGGCCACCTCCTCAGGTCACACTCAGCTCTGAATTCCTTAGAGGCTGAGTCCCAGGATCCAACCACCTTCCAAAAGCCCCACCTCTGAGCACATGGGTGCTCTACATCTAAATCCTAACAAGCACTGAAGGATGACAGGTAAACTTAATTTCTACAGCCAGTTGATAACGGTTTTTTAAAATACCATGTTCCTTGACAGCCAGGCGTGGTGGTGCACGCCTGTAATCCCAGCACTTGGGAGGCTGAGGCAGGAAGATCTGTGCGAGTTTGAGACTAGCCTGGGCTACAAAAGTGAGCTCAAGGCCAGCCTGAACTGCATAGTGAGACCCTGTCTCAAAAGGACAAAAAAAAAAAAATACCATGTTCCTCAAACAGCCCCTCCACACTAAACAAATTCATGTTTTCTTAGTATCTCAGGCGCCCCAGGATAAGACCAGGTCAGAAAACCTAACTGGGCCTGCACATATTTGATGGAAGAGCCATTCTTACAGAAGGGCTGCATGGTCCAAACTTCTGGCCATCACACCAATGTCCCAGGCTGAGCCTACTGCAAGTTCAGACAATACCACACCCAGCCTGACTAAAATTACAAAGCAGTAATTCTGCTGAAGAAAAAAAGTAACTGTACTTGAATAACCACTATGTTCCCACCGTGAAGCTTCACAGAACAGAGACAACTCCTCAGCCTCGCTGACTTCTGATAAATGACCATGTGCTACAGCTAACCCAGCCTTGCCTTGATCAGCCCAGGTGTGAGATCTGGATTTAATGTTTATGTCTTGGCATTGAAAAGCTGTATGTGAACTCCCTTCTCTGATTGTGTGGGTCCCTCAGGGGCATTCCCGAGTCTCTAGCCCTCACTCTACACCAAGAGGTAAAAGGTGAAGTGGCCTATAACATCTCCTAGCTGAGTTTTGTATGGCACTCTGAGACATGCTGGGTCTTCTAGACTAGATTATCTAGTTAGCACAGCAAAATTAAACACTGAGCAAGAAAGCGAAGATTCTAGCATATTCTAAGCCTGGGTGCTGAGAATAATTTTTATCCACCACTGTCAAAGTTATTATGAATTACCCAGAAATCCTCTCCCCTCACCCTCATTCTCTGCCTCAACTTCCTGGTCTCTCATCAGACCTATCCCAGGACTACTGTCCCTTGAAGGCGCAGCGACCCTGGCTTCCTTCCCCTTCCCTTCCCTTCCGTCCAACTCACCTGAGCCCTTGCGCCACCTCAGGAACAAACCCTAACCCAGGGAGGCCAGAAACTGTGCTCTGCTCAACACGTCCCCACCTCTCACTCTCATTCCCTCCAGCTCCTTGTCCAATCACTGTCACTCACCAGGCCTGCGTGATAACATTTCACAAGTGTCTCATGCAGTCCTCAGAACAATGTTCCTGCTGTCCCTGCTGCACCAGCCAGAAAGCTGGGAGTCATGTTTAACAAGTCCTTCCCTCTTTAGAGTCCATGAGCCACCAAGACATTTGGAGTCTACCTCTTACATTACTCTTGAATCCAGCTAGTGACCCAGCAAAGCATCTTTCCTGCTATCCACACCATGCAGCCCAGCTCTTCCCTGGCTTCTCGACATCCGTTCTCCTTCACCGCATTTCTGCTCTATGGCACTCTATACACGTCATCTTACTACCAGAGAGATGGCTTGGAAACCTGAATGGCACCTTAGGATGGATGCTATTCCACTCCGTGTCCAGTTCCAAGGAACCCGCAGCTTGTGCCTGAACTCCCACATCCTTAACTTGCTCAGGAGGGTCTTGCAGGGCACTTGTAGGCATACTTCTTACTGCCTCCAGCCTCTACAACCTATTCCCTTTGTCTGGAAGTGTCCCTTCCTACTACATCACAGTTTACAGACACATTCATAACACTGGAAAGTCTCCGAGCTGCAGTAGGCCACGACCCCCACCACAAGACCTGGCACCACAAAAGATCTTCTCCTTGAGGGTCCTTACTATAATTGCAACTGAAAAGCTATTTACTTTTTACCTAATGTCTGTCCCCTTCCCTCCTGCTAAAATGCAGCGTCATGAAGGTCATCACCCTGTCAGGGGCATGCTACGCTGGTGCCTGCAGTGTGTGGCTCTTCTCCCCACACAGTCCCTGTAACCTCGGTTAGTGAACAATGTTTCCCTGAGCTATGAGTCAAATCAATCACATCGCCATCCTGTTGTGACAAGCATGCATGTATCTCTATCATGGTTTTTACTTTTCTTTTTTTCTTTCTGTGTGTTTGGTGCAGATCAGATTCGTAGTGATCCTCCTGCTTTCAGCCTCCCCAGCACCAGGATTATAGGAGTGCGCCACCACATCTGGATTTGTTCACCAGCTCAGCGCACCTAGGGGTGGGGTCAGCACTGCATGTAGTGCTAGGGGTGGAACCCTGGTCCCTACACTTTCCTAAGCAGGCTCTCAGTCCAATGAGCTATCTCACTGGCCCTGGGTTTTCCACTTTTCTACACAACACAGTATTTACAAACATGTTACATATAGAATCATGAACTCTAGAGAGTCTAAAGGAGCTTTTGAGAGTAGGATGTGGAGAAATTAAGACTTAAGGCCCAGATAGCTCAATGGACCAAAGTGCCTGCTTAGGCAGATCGTGGGCCTGGGGCTCCATCCCTGGCACCACAAGCTGTGCCCACCCCACCCCCAGGGCAGGCTGAGACCATAATTGAGATTGGACATGGTGGTGCATGCCTATAATCGGAGGGTTTGACAGGCTGAAAACAGGAGGATCACTATGAGTCCAATCTACATAGTGAGACCCTGCAGACATTGTACTAAATGCATTTTTAAAAAAATTGAAATTAAGATTCAGTGCCCTCAGCACCTCTCAGAAAGTCCACACAGACTTTATTCCACAAGTCCCATGTTACGGATAAGGAAACTAAGATATAGAAAAGGAAATAACTACACAAGAAGGAGTAGAGCCTGGAGTCATATCCTGACTCATCAGACCCAAAGTTCACGGTCAACACACATTAGCGATGACAAAACCAGAGGACCCCACCTGTGAGGTCGATGACAGAGCTAGGACAGTTCAGTGGAAGTGATCATGAAAGCCTCCACTTACCTTCTCTATGGTGACTGGGGCATGACCAAGGCTCCTCTCCACTTCCCTCGGCTTCTGTGTTGCCCAACTAAGTAATAAGAGCTCTGAAACCATCACACTGAAATAAGCAGAGGTGGCCACCTGCAAAGTCATCCTTACATGACTTCCTGACTATAAACATCTCATGATATTCTTTTTCCTAAAGCAATTCTATGTAAATGTCACTAGCCATTAAAATTACTGAAGCCTTCAGCAGTACACAGACTTTGTATGTGAAGGACTGCACATAAATACTGCCCTGAGAACTTAACAACTCCCAATACAATTTTCCATGCCTTGCCATTTAAGTTATTTAATTTCATGGGGGTTTGGTTCAAGGCAACCAAGTATATTCACTAATTCCCATCTACCCTGGTCAACATGGACTTGGACTGAGACAAGAAAGGCACCCCAACTATGCTGCCATTGCTAGGTAGAAAGGTGAGGTGAACTCTAGTGACTTCCCTGTCAGCTGCAGTGGCCACCAGAACCCTGAGGAATGTTTCAGCCCTATACTGACACACATTTCTACAGTCTTCACTGTAGATAGCAAAATAAAACACTCAGAACACATGTTTCAATTCAACCCTCTGCAGGGCCTGTCTTCTCGCATACTAATTCTGATAGAGAACTTGACAAATACCTAGACTTGGCATGTGGACAAACATCCATACACTTTACCTAGCAGAACCACATATAGTACTAAAGGTTTATGAACTACACAAAAGTGTATTATATTTATAGGACGACAGCGTGGTTAAATACACAGGGCATTTTTCCAGGTTTCAGGATCTTGCAATCGTGAAAGAATCACAAATGCAAAGAACTTCAATATGAAGCACCATATTTGAATTAACCAGTAGCAGTGCACACTGAAGGGGCCATAGGAAGGAGAAATGGTCTCTACATCCTTGATTGATGCTTGGTCCATGGAGCACGGTATCCTGGGGGATTCATTCAAATGTAAAACCTCAGTCACCACCCAAACCTACTGAATTAGGATCTGCATTTCAAACAGATGTTCAGATAACTGAGACATTTGGCAGCCCTTGGAGAAGCGCTTGCTTTATATGGTATGCACTCCGTCGCTGCCACACCAGTAACAAATGCGACAGAAATACAATGGCAGATTTTTAGAGAATAAATGCTTAATATGCTATTTTGAAAGTGACTCTCTGAGGGATTTGTTTTAGGATTTCACGTACCAAAAAAGGATTCAAAAGCTCAGGAAGGTGCATGACCCTGCATTTTAATATCCACCCAGTACTCAGACCCTTGCCTGGAATGCTAAAGGGTTTTTAAAATATAGCTTTATTCCTACAGGTGAAATTTTTGAGGTATTAATTTGACCTTGCTGAAGACATGGAGATAGAAATGTTTATCCAGAATTTAATTTGAAGGTTAAAAAAAAAAAAAATGGTAGCAGGACTTTCAGGAGAGGGGATGAAGATGAGATTCTTCCCAACTTAAGAGCTGCTGAGTCATCGAATTACTGAATGGGAGCACAGAGGTGAGGTTAGGGTTTATTTTTTCAGCGCTGCTTCATTCCCAAAGAAAAGCACTCTGCAGCACTCCACAGCTACCGCATCTCCTCCAAGGAGCTCCAAATGACTCACATTTATCAGCCAGGCAATCAACCAACACAAAAATATTGTTTAGTCTTCTGATACCTGAAAAAACACTGTAACGTTCTTGCTTCTTTACAGAGCTTATAGTGTAGTGAAGGAAAATAAAAGCCCACAGCACATAAAGTCGGGTTAGTTATGTCCCATGAGAAGCAGAGTGAAGAGAAGCTTTAGGAAGAGAAAGAAAAGCTTGAGATGAGACGGTGAGGGTCAGTCACTGAAGACCCAGAGTCCCCTGCATACCAAGAAATGTGAAGTGCAAGACGCAGGATGCTTTGCCCAATGTCCTGATGTAAGTCTCTGGGAGTAGCAGAGTCAGAAACGAGGCCCTTGAGTAATTCTGTCTGCCATGCACACCATTCCTGAGGAGTGCAGGCCATGGGGGCCAGGTTTTCAGGCAAAGCCCACCAGTTGTCCGTTACTACCTCCTCTTCTACAGGAAGAGAATCTATCTGTCCACGTGATGCTCTGGTACTGTTTTCTAGTCTTCTTTAGGATGATATGGTCCCGTGACTAAGTTGTTGCCAATAAAATGTAAGTGAAAGTCACCTGTGACTTTGGGGCCCTCGCCTGAAGAGAGCAAGCAGGCCTACTTCACACCTTCCTTCCCCCTCCACATTGTACCCCACAGTCAAGGGCGCCCCAACAAGTGGCAGAGCCACATCAGAAGGAACCCAGCCTTGAATGGTCAGTGGTCAGAGCTGCCCGCCATCCAAGAACACTGACCTCAGACCTCAACATGAGAAAGAAATGGTCAAACCAATACAGTACAGGACCCATGTAATAGAAGCAATAGAACACGACCCGTGTAATACAAGCAAAGCAAAGATCCATGAAAAAGTCTGAGCGAGTTCACAGGAAGCCTGATGCTGCCCTATTTTAACATAACTGTCACTGCATATTTCCTCCCTGACCTCTCCCAGTGCCTTGAACATGTGAGAAGAAACAGGCAGATGTTATATTGGACACTTAAGTGACAATTTGTTAAGAAACACACAGATTAGATTACATAAGCCTCACAACAACTCTACAGACTATTATCTTTAATTTACAAATGAGAAAAAAATAGGCCTAGGGAGATGAATTAATTAAGTCATAACTGGTTAGTACTGTGTAGGAATCAAACTCAAGTGTGATGACTCAGTATTGTGGCTCTTTTCTAAAATGCTATATCCTGGGCTGGGGAGAGAGCTGAGTGCCTAAGCACCTGTCCGGCAGCACAAGGACCCAGATTCAATTCCCAGTACCACATGCTGTGCTGGTCCCAGAACCCCAGGCATGGCGGTACACCCTGTAATCCCAGTGCTAGCTGCATAGCAAGGCCCTATATCAAATAAATATGTATGTGTGTGTGTGTGTGTGTGTGTGTGTGTGTGT
>PVJA010028160.1:0-27832 GCA_004027025.1 Myocastor coypus
AAGAAGAAGAAGAAGAGGAAGAGGAAGAGGAAGAGGAAGAGGAAGAGGAAGAGGAAGAGGAAGAGGAAGAGGAAGAGGAAGAGGAAGAGGAAGAGGAAGAGGAAGAGGAAGAGGAAGAGGAAGAGGAAGGAGAAGGAGAAGGAGAAGGAGAAGGAGAAGGAGAAGGAGAAGGGGGGGGGAGAAAAGATTCCATAGGACAGATCTTAAGCCCATGGTTAGTGCACTCAGGTTAAACTATGGTAAAATACAAACACCAAACACCTTGGTTGACCCCGCACCTAAAGTAGTTAGTTGCAAACCATAGTGCCTTTTCTTTTCGAGGTAGTTTTGACCCCTGCTTGTGACTTTCCTCAGATGTTCTATTTTGCTGGCATCTCCAATTTTCTGAGGTTTCCATTGCACATTTGAATTCACTTTCATCGTATCGTGCACTGCTCTCCAAGAACACTCCTTGCCTCCCCAGCCTTCTTCTGAACACGAATGAAACTTCAGTGACTATAATTCTTGAATTATTCATGCCCATAGAACCAGCACCATAGAGGCAACACCAAGGTCTGCCACCAGTTGTAGCTGCAGTCAGTACAATGCTCCTCAAATCATGACTGCAGAGACTTCAGAGTGTCTGCATAGCTGAGCATTCTGAAATAAATACAAGAGAACGCATTGCGCAGCTATTCTTTCACCGGAAGGAAGCCTAGAGGTGAACTTCTCAAATGGTAGTAGCTTTATGGTTTTATACCTTTCATCTTGCGAAGGGTGGGATATGGCTGAATCCTGAGATATTTTAAGGTATCTTCTTTAAGGTATCTTTTTTTTTTTTTTTTTGAGGAACCAAGAATTGAACTCAAGATCTTGGGCTTGCCAGGCAAGTACTTATTCTACTGAGCTATCTCCCCAGCCCCTTCTTTCTTGTCTTTGTAGAAGTACATGGCTTCATCTAGAATCTACATTTTTAGTATATAGAGGTCCAGTTTTTTCCAGCACCATTTGTTAAAGAGCTGTATTTCTTCCAGTAAATATGTTTGGCCTCTTTGTAGAGGATAAGGTGACTGAGTGTGTTTGTAGGTGCTTCTGCATCTTCTAATCTTTGCCATTGATCCTCAGGTCTATATTTTGCCAATTCCATGCTGATTTTATCATAATGGCTTTGCATTGTAATTTGAAGTCAGGAATTGTAATGCCTCCTGCCTGTCTTTGTTGCCCAGGATTACCTTTGCTATTCTAGGTCTTTTCTGGTTCCAAATAAATTTTAGAAATGATTTCTCCAAGTGTGTGATGCATGTTGGTGGAACTTTGATACAGATTGCATTAAATCTGTAAAACAATTTTGGGAGTATGATCAACTTCACAATGTTGGTTTTACATATCCAGGAACAGGGAATGTCTTTCCATTTTCTGAAATCCTCTACTATCTCCCTTTTCAGAGTACTCTACTTTTCATTGAATAGATCTTTTACTTCTTTAGTTAGATTAACTCCTAGATATTACTTTTTCCACAGTGCTATTGCAAAAGGTTTTGTTTCTCTAATTTCTCAGTGTGTTTGTTATCTGTGTAGAGGAATTCTATTGACTTTGGGATATTGATTTTGTACCCTGCTATGCTACTGAATTTTCATATTAATTCAAGTAGCTTCTTTGTGGAGTGTTTTGAGTATTCCAAGTAGAGTATCATGTCATCTACAAATAACTTCTTCTTTACCTGTTCTTCGTTTACTTCACTCTCTTGTCTCATGGCTCTAACTAATGATTCCAGAACTATTTTGAATAAGTGTGGTGATAGAGGACATCTTTGTCTTGTACCAGATCTGAGAGTAAAAGACTGCAGTTTTTCCCATTTAGAATTATGTAGCCATTCAATTGTCATAGATGGCTTTTATCAGATTGAGGTAGAGGCCATCTATTCCAATTTTCTGCAGAACTTTGAACATGAACGAGTATTAGATATTGTTGAAAACCTTTTCTACATCAATTGAGATGATCATGTGGTTTCTGAATTTGGCTCTATTGGTATAGTGTATTACATTTAAAGATTTACATATGTTGAATCATCCTTACATACCTGAGATGAATCCTACCTGCTCATGGTGTATAATTTTCTTAATGATTTGTAGTATTTTATTGGAGAAGATTTTATTGAGGAATTTTGCATCTATGTTCATGAGAGAGATTGACCTGTAGTTTTCTTTTTTAGTTGCATCTTTCTCTGGTTTTTGTATCAGTATAATACTTTCCTCTAGGAATAATTTTGGGAGGATTATTTCCTGTTCAATTTCACTGAAGCTTTTGAAGAGTACTGGGATTATATTTCCTGTAAATTTCGAGTAAAATTCACTTATGAATCCATCAGGACTGGACTTTTCTTTGTTGGCAGGTTTTTTATTACATTTTGTATTCCACTGGCTGTTACTGGGTTATTGAGAGTTCTTATATACTCTTGATTCAGTTTTGGTAAACTGTACATTTCTAGGGATCTTTCCACTTCATCTGTGTCTTCAATTCTGTGAGAGTAAAGATTCTCAAAACAGCTATTAATGATCTTCTGAATCTCCACTGGGTCTGTAGTAATTTTTCTCTTTTCATTCCTTATTGCTTGAATTTGAGTTTTTCTTTCCTCATTCGATGAGGTTAGATAGGGGCTCTCAATTTTATTTAATCATTCAAAGAAGCAACTTTTTTATTTGTTCATTCTTTGTATTGTTTTCCTGATCTACACTGAATTAATTTCTGCTCTAATCTTCATAATTTTTTCCTGTCTTTGGGCTTTGGATTTGGTTTGCTCTTCCTTTTCTAGATGATCAAGGTGCAACATTAGAGTATTTATTTGTTCCATTCCTGTTTTCTTAATTTGTGAGTTCACAGCTATAAATTTCCCTCTAAGAACTGCTTTCATTGCATCCCATAAATTATGGTAAGTTGTGTTTGAATTTTCATTAAATCATAAATATTGTTTAATTTCATCTGTATCCCACTGGTAACTGAGGAGGGCCTTGTTTAATTTCCATGTATTTCTGGGGTTTCGTGAATTCTTTTGTCATTTATTTCCAATTTCATTGCACTGTGGTCAGATAATATGCATGGGATGATTTCTGTTTTCTTGCATATGACCTATGAACCAGTTTCCTTAAGCATGACCTATGAACCAGTATGTGGTGTATTTTAGAAAATGACCCATGTGCAGCTGAATAAAATGTGTATTTAGAAGTGCCTAGATGGAACATTTTTTTTTTAATTTTTTTTTTTTTTTTTTTTTTGGTAGGACCAGGGTTCGAACTCACGACCTTGCACTTGCCCAGCAGGCACTTGTGCCTCGGAGCTATCTCCCCAGCCCAAGGTGGAACATTTTATATATGTTCACTAATTCCAGTTGTTCCAAGTTTTGTTTCAGATCAGCTACTTCTTTGCTAGATTTTTTTGTCTGCTTGATCTATCTTTTTGTGATAATGGTGTGTTTAGTTCTCCTGTTAAGATTCTGGTATTTGGGGCCCGGAAGGACGGCTCAGTGGTCTAAAGCGCCTGCTTGGGAAAGCTTGGGCAGCTTCAGGGACCACGGTTCGATCCCCGGCACCACATGCTGCGCCAGCCCTGCCCTCGGGGTGGGCTGAGCCGGCCATAAAAATGAGTGAATAAACAAAGGTTCTGAAACAAGAAAAAAAAAAAAAAAAGATTCTGGTATTGGATAATAGATTTTTTTATGTCCATTAAGATTTTTCTTATATTGCTGTGTGCTCCCATGTTGAGTGTATACAAATTTATGAACGTTACCTCTTCGTCTTGAATTTTTTCCCTAACAAGTATATAGTGGCCTTCTTTATTTTGCTTGATCATTCTAAGTTTGAAGTTGAGGCTGTCTGAGGAAAGGATTACTACCCCTGCTTTTTTCTGAGATGTTGGGGCATGTAGTTTTGCTTTCCATCCTTTCACTTCCAGCCTATGAATTTCTTTACAAGTTAAATGTATTTCTTGTATACAGCATATTGTTGGATTTTTCTTGCTAATCCATTGTGCCAGTCTATTTCTTTTAATTGGAGAGTTAAGTCCATTTACGTTGATGGTTATAATTGAGATATATTGACTTATGATTGACATATTATTTGCCTGCTGTTGTTTACCTATTTTCCTCCTATGTTCAGTTGGTTGCCCCATTTGGTAGATTCTTTCCATTCTCATTCATGGAATTCTAGTCATTTTGGTCCCTCTCTAGAATATTTTTTAATATTCTCTTTAGGGTTGGCTTTGTCATCATGAAATTCTTTAGTTGTTCTTTGTCATGAAAGTATTTCACTTCTCCCTCAAACTTGAAAGTGAGTTTTGCAGGGTGTAGCAGTCTGGGCCAGTATTTGTTTTCAATACTTCATACTTGAAGTGTGCTGCTCCATGCTCTTCTTGACTTCATGGTTTGTAGAGGAATCTGCCATTATACTGATAGGTTTTCCTTTAAATGTGATCTATTTCTTTTCCCTAGCAGCTTTTAGTATATTTTTCTGCTGCTGGATTTCTAGGATCTTGACTATTACATGTCTGGGCGTGGTTTTAGTTGGGTGGATGTTATTTGGAGTTCTGTGTGCCTCAGTTACCTGAATACCAGATTTTTTTCTCATATTTTAGAAGTTTTCTGGTGTTATTTCTGCCCATATTCTTTTTTATCATTTGTATTGACTCCTTCTTTCTCATTGATGCTTATTAGTCTCACATTGATCATCTTTGCATCACCTTTTAGATGTTGAGTTATTTTTTCCTGCATCCTGGTTATTTTTGTCTTTTTTTTTTTTTTTTTTTTTTTTTTTTTTTTTTTTTTTTTTTTTTTTTTTTTTTTTTTTTTGTCTTTTTGAGACAGAGTCTCACTGTGCAGTTCAGGCTGGCCTTGGGCTCACTTTTGTTGCCCAGGCTGGTCTCAAACTCACACCGATCCTCCTGCCTCAGCCTCCCAAGTGCTGGGATTACAGGCATGTGCCACCACACCTGGCTATGGTTGTTTTTAAGAGATCCTTTTTCTTACCTTTTCACTAGCTACAATTGTATCTTCAAGATCTGAAACTCTGTCTTCACTTTCATTCATATGTTGTTGCCAGCTTGTGAATGAGATTTAATTTTTCTGTATATTGCACATTCAAGAATTTCATCATTTTTTTACTCTCATCTAACTTTTTATCAGTGTCTTTTGTAGAAACATTTATTAATTCTTTCATTTTAGTTTTCTTTTGTACTTCAGAGATTATTTCTGATTTTTTAAAATCAGATTATTTCTCATCTGATTTTCTCTATACCTTTCTGCAGTTGCTTTTTTTTTTTTTTTTTTTTTTTTTTTTTATTTTTTTTTTTTTTTTTTTTTTTTTTTTTTTTTTTTTTTTTTTTTTTTTTTTTTTTTTTTTTTTTTTTTTTTTTTTTTTTTTTTTTTTTTTTTTTTTTTTTTTTTTTTTTTTTTTTTTTTTTTTTTTTTTTTTTTTTTTTTTTTTTTTTTTTTTTTTTTTTTTTTTACTTCAAATGCTATTAATTCAGAGATTTCAGCTGTGTTATTCCCACTTCTATGCTAGTGTCTCTTGCCTTTGCTCTGGGTGGGCTTGCAGTCTGAGACTGCATTTTGCTCCTTCCCTTTATCAGTTTGTATAGTACTGTCCTATGACTTTTGTTGTGCAGCTTTGGTGCAGTTAGCACCTAAAAAATCTTACCCAAGAGACATTGTATGGTTAAGGCAGTTATAGTTTTGTATTTACAGAACTACAGTTAAGAACCCTAATAATGGGTAGTGATATTTAGCAGTCAACAACAGTTGTAACTATTGGATTTATATTTTGCACAGTATGAGAAAACATTTTGTCTGTGTTTCTAAGCAAATATTAAATTGGGAATTTGTAATTTAGTTCCTCTAAGTTCTGTCTAACAAGAGAAAAAGAGAGAAGACACACTCATAGATATAAATCTATCAAAGTACTGCAGATTACCACTTCTGGATCTGTCAAGTTTGAACTCATCCAGATGTACCTAGCTTGGGTCTGGCTGCTGTGCTCAGCTTTTTCTTACTGCAAACTATAGCACTGAACCCCACATTCAAGCTGAGCCTGGGTTGGCTCTGGAAGGTACAGGGGCGGGGAGCAGGAGGTCTCATATGTGTCGGGGCCTGGTCCCAGTCTGGAGTGGTGGTGCCAGTCACGGAGTAAAGGTCTCTTTCACACTCTACCACTCAGCTTGTTCTGGGTCTGGAGGGAAGGTGCTCTGGTCACGGAGTAAAAGTCTCACTCACATGCCACCACTGGGCTTGTTCTGTGTATGCTAAAGTCAGGTTTGTTCTACAGCTGCTTTCTCTGGCAATCTCAGTTCTAAAGTGATCAGAAGAGGACTGGACATTATGAGCAGCAGAGTTTCAAAGTCCCCGGTCATTCAAGGTCCTTCCAGAAGCATTAGCATCCAAAGGCAATTATGCTGTCAGTTTAGTTTGTTTGGTTGGTTGTTTTTAAATGTATTTAGGAGAGGGTCCACAGTATCTTACTACATAGATTGCACTCCTAGTGATTCTCTTGTTTTCAGCCTCCCAAGCCCTGGGATTAGAGGCCCACACAATCATACCCAGTCTCAGTCACCATCTTAGCATGTCCCAGGGGTGGGGCCAGCACAGCACACCAGCCCCTGTGCCCTGCCTAAGCAGGCACTTTAGTCCACTGAGCCACCTGGCCTACCCAAAAACCAGTTTGAGGGAGTTAAAAACATTCTGATCTCCTTTCTTTTCCCCCAAAAAATGTTGTGTTAGAAAAGTCTGTTTAACTGCACACACACACACACACACACACACACACACACACACACACACAAAATTGAGATATTAGTTTGTTTGGGTTTACCTTTTCTCTGTATATGTCTACTTCCCAAGTGATAAGTAAATAACATGTCACTGCTTTCTTGGGTGCAAGATAGGGGACAGAGGTCACAAGTTCACACTTTAAACTACTATACCAAGTCATATTCTTCCCACAATGAGAGACAAAGCAGAATAACCCAGAAAGAATAGAAACAGGGGTGCTCACCTCTTCAGAAATCAGCCATTCAGTAAGGAGAAAAATTGAGAAAGGAGGTTCTTAAGTCTGCATGAGAGAAAGAAGAGAAAGTAAAGTGCTATTAAAACACACTGGGTCTTTTAACATGCATTATTTTCTATACAGCCATGCAGTCGTAAACATAACTCAGCAATAAATAGCTTAGCTTTCCAGTGAATAATATTGTGCTAAGGCTTATTTAAGGAGCAGCTGTACACCTGAAAACAATTTATATCATATCTCTCTTTGTGTCATATTCAGTACATATAAATAACAGTGAGCAACACTAAAGGCATTATGTAATAGTAGCTGAGATAGGGCCTAGAATTAGTTTCAGTTGGGTAAAGATATTCAAGAAAAGAAAGACACCCTATATGAGACAGAGAGGAAAAAAGGTGACATGCCTGAGTGCTTACAGAAGTGTGTGAAATTGTTGAATAGCTCACAGAGTGGCTTGGTGACATCCCAGGGGTGAATGTCTTTCAAGGTTTTCTTGTAGACAGTCTAGGGGGGCTTTGAGCTGACTGCTCTTTGCTAAGACTAGTGATGACCCTTCTCAGGTATAGTCTCACATCTGAGATTTCTTGATTCGGCAGAGAAAATATTACCACAGAAACCTATGAAGAACTAAACTTCTATTAAAGAACTTGCTGTTATTAAGATTCAAGCCATTAGAAGGCAAATTTCTGAAATGCAAATAAGCAACATAAGTGCACATAACTAGAAAAGAAGCTAATCTTGCTTAAAATTGAGAATTATAGATTTGACTACAGCCTAGATTCTCTTGACAGCAGCATCTGCAGCCAAATCCTGAATGCCTCAATAAGGATTGCACCTGGGAAAGCACAGGGAGGGGAATGGACAACTGAATTTCCATGGTGTCTCAGCAACTGGCATCTGGATCTGAGCAACATGGGAACAGCTTCCACTTGGAATAAAGTATCGGGGAGGAGAGAGACAGACAATTTGCTGCAGATATTCCTTCACATTTGTCAAACATGCAACTTCTTCGGGAACTAAGTTCCTACTCCTCCTGGTCATTTATGTTTTAGAGTCACCAGGGTAGATCTTGAGCAGGCAGAGAAGGGGGACTGTATAGACCATATGGTTTGAAACATAAGGCAACAATTCAGTGCCACCTTAAGAGTTGGTCACTGTTGTCATCCAGGGTGTCAGATAAAGGTGAGATTTAGAGAATCTGAGAGGACACATGGCTCTTCTAGTCTGTCAAATGAAGATTAGGTTTCACATCAAGGATAAGAGAATGCTGAATAGTCTGGTTATTCATTGAAAACAAGAAATTTTACCCAAGTCACGTTAACAGCGAGGGACGTGTGGGTTAATCATGGAATATTGGTCCACACAGGTTGGGAACAAAGTTTCCTTTGCCTATCCACATTCTAGCAATCAGAACATTAAGAAAGATACTTGTTAAATAACAAGTAGTAACCTGGTCACTAATAATAATAACAGCAGAGTTTTGTGGCAGTCTGGCATTCTTTTAAGAGTTCTTGCTAAGACTTTGACTTATGTTAACACTATTATGTGACCGTTAAACACAGCGAGGCCAAATATGTCACCCACAGACACAAAAGTTAGATGACTGATCCAAGATTCAAATGCATAAGAGCGAACTCTGAAGCCTGGTCTTAACTTTAAATTGGCTTTTGCCATTTTGTTGAACAATAAATTCATAATTACTCCTCTTTTCCAACATTCCCATCTGCTCTGAGAAGTCTTGAAGTTTTATTTTGAAATATAACTAAGATTATGCATATTTTCCAAATACTGTTCAAACATCATTGCCTCTGGTGAAGAATACAACTACTAGAATTATGATAAAAAATGAAATTACACCATAACTTAAATCCGTTAGCACTAGCAAGGTCATGAATCCGCCATCTGTCCCCTTTGGTGACATGGTAACACCCTGGAAAACATCTTAGTGACTGGAAGGCAAATAAGGTGGACTAGGAAACAATTTCTTTCCTCAGGACATTAGAGGCATAAGCTGGTACTACACCCCTAGGTCTGAACACACAGTTAGCAAATAGGTTTTGGAATTGGGAGCAATGGGAAGAATTCCAGGAGTCCAACCAACGTGCAGGGATCCTCCCACTCCCACCGTGAGCCAGAGAAAATCTGCTTCTACTCCCAACACTTCCAGAAGCAAATCTTATTGCCTGCTTTAAATGCATTTTCTCGTGTGCCACAGATGTCCTTCCTCATAAATTTAGAAGTACCTACACGTTCCAAGGTGAGCTAGCACCTTCCTTTATTGCTAGCAGTTTGCAGGCAGTGGATCTGACATTAAAAGTAAAAAACGGTCACGTTTGAGAGTGTGACCCTCTTTCTGCACTCCTTGCTAATCTCTACTCTTTTCACCTTTGCTCTTACAGTTAGAGTGCATAGGAGCTTTTCAGACCTGTCTGGATCTTCTGACTTCTTGCTCTAATGGAAAAAAGATGCTCTTTCCTCTACAGAGAGCCTCACAGGGAATATGATGCCTAAAACTAAAAGGACCTCCAGAGAACTTACCCTACCTGACATATATATATATATATATATATATATATATATATATATATATATATATATATAATTGTCTCAGTGGACCCTGGGAGTGGGGCTGCCATTGCAGGCCAGGGATCAAAACCCAGTCCCTGTATCTTTCTAAGCAGGTACTTTAATCCAGTGAGCTATCTGGTTGACCTTCCAATGAACCTATTTAACATGCTTGCGGGGAGAACCACAATTCATTCCAGCTCTACAAGAGGAAGTAGGAGAGATACTGATTGCATGTAAATATCTCTAAGGAAATTGATGACACCGATGGAAGATGTAAACCCCCTAAAACCACTGTTGGTTTGTGGACACAAGCTGCATGTTTGTCTCACCTGGTGTCAGTGCCTTTTCTCACTTCTTCTTATGGCACAGTGGTCCTGGGCCCAGAGCTTTCCCCACATCCCCTTCCTGATGGCACTCATTATGGGTCATGTAGGCACATCACAGTTCTTGTCATCTGGAGCAGATAGGTGGACTTTCAGAAAGGAAGCGCCCACATGGGACACAGCCAAGTGCTCTGAATGATTTATAGGGATATTTATTTTCTACTGAGCCTTCTACTTTTTCATTTTCTTTTCAAGAGAAACTCTGTGTCTCTTAGGCCAGAAGTATGCTCAAGTGAAAAGGCATTTTCCACATTTTCCTGCTGTTAAGAGTGGCCAGTTGACTAAATTCTGGCCAGTAAAATGGAAATGGGGGCTGCTGAAAGGGATTCAGGGAGAACACCGAGAACCATTGGAGTGACAAAAAATGAGATATGCCCATTCCTCTCTCAGTTCCTTTAGGCAGATATCCAAGCATCCATGAAAGCCGTGGCCTAGGAGCCCTCTTTCATGGTTCTTTCCTCCTCCTTTGGACCTGCAATGTGTGTCTTATGGCTTGAGCTTCAGCCACGCAATTAGATCATGAGGTGGTCTGGAGGGGAGAATTAGTAGCAAAGGATGGAAAGAAGAAAGAAGAAATCTGGTTCCCTGACAAGGAAGAACCCTTGCATCACCCCTAAACTGCCTACCTGTAACCCACTATGACTCAAAGTGGAAAAAAAATGTATTTGACTTCAGCTAGCTGTTTTATTTTTCCATCTATACATCAATGTCTAGTGTTAACTGGCACGTCATGTCTGCGATGAGAGCAGCCCAGTATCGCTCTTGCCCAAGATTTGTTCAGGCATCTAACACTATGGTTTTAACGTTTCACAGACGGTTAGTGGCTAAAGCTAATCTTAAAGCTGTGTTATTCTGGAAAGAGGAGGTTATTATGAAGTAAATATGTCCTCATTTCTCTTTCTACTCTTATCATGTCACTCTCTGCTTATATGTGGTTGACCGTCTAGATTTCACCACATAACAGGTATCATGAACATTTCTTCTTCTGTGTCTGGCTTGCTTTACTTAGTATAATGTCCTCCATTTGTGTGTGTGTGTGTGTGTGTGTGTGTGTGTGATTGCAAATGACAGAATTTCTTTCTTCACAAATTTTAATAATACCTCAAATGTGAATGTGTATTTATATACACATCCTACCTTTTTATGTATTGAGCCATCTGTGGACTTTTAGTTTGCTTTTGTGTATGATTTGTTTTGTTTTTAATGTATTTGGTTGTTATAAGGTCTCACTATGCAGCTTGGACTCATAGTGATCCTCCTACTTTCAGCCTCCCCAGTGCTAGGATTGCAGGCATATGCCACTCTTCCTGGATTCTGGATGTCTCAGCCCACCCTGGGGATGAGGTTGGTGTAGCATGTGGTGGCAGAGATCGAGCCATGATCTCTGCTCTTGCCTAGGCTTGCATAAGCAGGCACTTTGGTACACTGAGCTATCTTGCTGGCCCTACCTATTGACTTTTATGAGTAGTGCTGCCATAAACATCAAGGCCAGCTACCTCTTAAAGATCCTAACTCTATTTTCTTTAGAGATATAGCCACAAATAAGACTGATGCATGAATCAAGGGACCTATTTTTAATTTTTTGAAAAATCACACTGTTTCACATAGTAGTACATAGATAAAAATTCCTCCGATGATGCACAGGAGCTCAATTTTTAACCATCTTTGCCAACATTTGTGCTTTTAAAAAAATTGTAGTGACATTAACTGGTATGAGAAGACATCTCATTATAATTTTATCTGTATTTTCCTGATGATGTTGAGTACCTTCTTATATACCTACTGCCCATTGCATATACTCTGAAATGTGTATTCCATTTCTTTCATTAGATTTTTTATTTTTAATTAGGTTTATTATTTTTCCTTTTGAGTTACATTTTTAAAAATGTATTTAGTACAGGGTCTACAGGGTCTCACTACATAGATTGGACTCATAGTGCTTGTATTTTCAGCTTTCTAGATGTTGGGATTACAGGCTCACACCGCCATGCCCAGTCTCAATTGCCATCTTAATGCACCCCAGGGGTGGGGCTGGCTCTGCACACCAGGAATCAAACCCCAAACCCTGTGCCTGCCTAAGAAGGTGCTTTAATTCGCTGAGCTATCTGGCTGGCCCTTGGTTACATTTGTTATTGAGTTGTTTAGATTTTGTAAATTAACTCTTCATCAGATACATAGTTTGGAAATATTTTTTCCCATCCTGCAAACTTTTCATTGCATTATCTTCTTTGCTGTGCAGAAGATGTAGTTTCATGCATTGCTGCCTATTTATTTTTTCATTCATTGTCTGCTTTTTTTTTTTTTTTTTGATGTAGTATCCAAAGAATCATTGATAAAGGTCATGTTGGGAGAAAATTTCCCTATGTGGTCTTTTACATCTTTTGCAGTTTTGAGTCTGGGTTTAATTCATTAGTCCAGTTTGTGCTGACATTCTTTGTAAAGAGGAAAAACAGAAACACAAGTTATAAGAACCAATAAGAAGAACAAAGAGAAACAAAGGAATATAAGACAGTAAAAATGGCATAGAATTTCAGAAGAGTGATGGAATATTAACAATGGGTGTTATATGACATATTATATGGTCAGATTCGTCACTCAGACTACCAGATATGGACGTGCACGATTGATCAAACAATTAAATATTCATCCTTCCTTTCAATAAACTTTCATATTTTTCCTTGTTCTTTTCAAATTTTCTTTTTAAATTTATTTTAAAGAGAGTATAATAAAAATAGTTATGACATTAAAGATGGCATGTATTTAAAAGAACAGCATGAGAAGTACTAAGCTGCGGTTACTATATTGCACATTGCTCTCCTCAGTGTAGTTGCTCAGATTACAGATATCAGCAGATAGACTTAGTTGAAGTAAAAATTTTAAACTTCAACGGTTATTTTCAAACTACTGAAAGAAATTAGAAGTATAATCTTCAAGGGCCCAATTTCATTGCAGATAAACTTATTTATTTATTGAATATATTAAATAAACCTTATTTGATTTTTTGAATAAAATTTTCTATTGAATTTATTCAATTCCCCAATTTGCTGATTTCATCATTTTTTACCAGCCTATTTTGCATCTGAGCAAATATTAATTGATGGCAGAAGCATAAAGTTTCACCTGAATGTACTTTTTTGTTCAGTGTGATTTTTGTGCCATACTACTTTGGTCATCTCAATTTTGTATTGTATTTTGAGACTATGGAATATGCCTCCAGATTTGTTCTTCTTATTTAAAATTGTTTTGGTTACTTGAGATATTTGTGGTTCCATATTAATTTAAAAATTTTTTTTCTATTTCTGTAACAATCATAACTGACACTTTTATAGAACTGACTTTACCTGTTTGTGCCCTTTTGGGATTATGAATCTGGATGTCCTCTTTCCAAGTTTATTACATTTTCATCCATTATTTCTTTATAGAAGACTCACATTCCTTCCTTTTCTTCAGTAAATCCCATAATGCCTAATTGGGTCTTATTATATTTTCCCACAAATCTAGTAGAATTGTTTTGTCTTTTTCATTTTCTTCAATGTATGATCTATATTTTTATATAACTGGTGGGACAGTAGGTTTGTTTACACTGATATCACCATAAATACATGAGAATTGCATATTACAGTGTCAGGACAACATGACTAGTTGTTAAAAACTATTCAGCACTACTACAGTCTTATTAAAGTGCTTCTTGGTGATATAAACTGGTGAGTTTTGATAACTCAGTGCATATATTTAACATATCGTTAGTATTTAACATTGATTGGATACTTTCAAATTACTTGTCTTTGTTTCTACTGCTTGCCATAGTCTACTATTTAAGCTCTCTGTTAATTTTTTCAGTTCTTTTTTGTTCTTGAGCTTCAGAATTTGTTCCTTTCTGATGGTCTCCTACTCTTTATTTTAAAAACTTTTCATTCATATGAGCATTTTATATTTTATTTGATTTCATTTGTGTTATTTTATGATTAATTTGACTTCTTTAAAATATTTATGCTGAAATTTTCCTTAGACAGTGGGTAGCTCCTTACTTTCTTGGCTTAGTTACTAGAGCTTTGTTTTGATACACCAATTGTGCATCGTTTATCTGATTCTTCACGATCCTCGTAGCCTGTGTGGGTGTCTACACATTTGAAGGAGCACTGTAGTCATCATTTTCAATCTTTTTAGTACTAGTTTTGGTGTACAAAGTCTTTTACCAGTCGTTATGGACAGAGATTCTGTATGGGGTGGCAGCAGAATCTGAGAGTGGGTGTATGAGCTTGCTGCTGGAGCCAATGGGCAGCTGAGCCTGTTTAAGACCATAGACAGGACAGGTCTGGCGCCAGGCTCTGTGGAACATGTCAGATGCCAGGGCCCCATGGGTGAGTCCTGATGCTGCTGTTTGTCATGAAAATGGGCATTCACTGGGCCTTGCTTTTCCACATGGGAGATCTGTGGGTATAAGAAGTCTTTCCCAATGTCCCATGTACAGCCTTAGGAAGGGTGATATGTGTACAGAGAAACTATCTGTATCCTCTCCAGTGCAGCTTTTCTCATCGCTATGGTCTATTGAGATACTGTACCCTATCACTGGATTATAGAACTCTTATGATAATAGTTTTTCATGTATGATCATTAAAGCAATATTTTAATGCTTTAATAATGTTTTGTATATTATGTTTTAATCAGTTAAGCCACCAGAGATATATTTTAAAGGACATACATAATGAACACATAAAAATACATTTTATTAATCTAAAAAACCTTGTGACCGAAATGATTATATTTAATTTGATTTACTATAGGACAAGTATCAAGTAACATGTTGTAAGTAAATAAAATGCCAAGGTAAGGCAAATTGGAGAAATTGATATTTGTTTTCAGAGACTCTGCTTGTCTACTACCCTATCATAAACCATTTGATTTATTGATTTAAAATGCCAGGGCATTGTCCCAATGGCATTATTCCAGATCTCTTTATTTGACAAGATAATATGCATTTGCTCCAACTCTGTTCATACAAACACATCTGAGTGCAAGAGTTAAGAACTAATAATGACTGAATATTTCCTTTATCCCAGAAGACAGTTTTACTTTAATTTGAACTTTTCTGGGGGCCCGGCGGGATGGCTCAGTGGTCTAAAGCGCCTGCTTGGGAAAGCTTGGGCAAGCTTGTGCGGCTTCAGGGACCGCGGTTCGATCCCCGGCACCACATGCTGTGCCAGCCCTGCCCTCAGGGCAGGCTGAGCCGGCCATAAAAATGAGTGAATAAACAAATAAAATTTAAAAAATTTAAAAAAATTAAAAAAAAATTTGAACTTTTCTGTCCTAAACTACTGAAATGAAAAATGAGATAATGGCATGTCCCTGTTCCGCCACTAGGGGAACCATTCTTTGGAAGGCCAGCTGTGACTGGCATTCCTCAAATCGTAAGACCCAGGCAACAAAACCTGTCCTGAGCACTGCGTGAGTTCTCTAGGGTTTTCTTCACATTTGAAGTTATTGGATCCCTTTTCTCTTAATGCCAATTAGAACTTTTAAGTTACATTTTCATTTCTTCTGCAAAGCTCCTTCATTTTTAGACAAATTCTAAAAATTATTTAACTTATTTATTTATGTGGTACAGGCACTCACTACACAGCTCAGACTCATAGTGACCCTCCTGTCTCAGCCTCCCAGCATTATCCCCCCTGGGATTACAGGCATGCGCCACCACGCCCAGTTTCAGTGGCTGCCATGATGCACCTGGCATTCCCCCAGCTAGCACAGTATGTGATCCCAGATCAAACTCAGGTACTTGCAATTGCCAGATAGGCACTAAAATTGCCAAGCTACTACCCCAGCCCCAAAGCCCCTTCTTAAAGTTACCCTAATTAAATAAACAGAAGATCCTATTTGGTTTAAGCACTGAATGTTTGCAGCTCGAACCCTAAGAGAAGGACTGGTTTTCATCAAGTTTTCTGCCAGAGTCCAAATGGCAATGGTACACATTTTTACCAGTTCTCCTTTGACATTTCTGAGTAACTAGTGAAGCGCATAACTCAGAGAGGGTTTATTAGCACTTTGTTCTTCTTAGAGTCAGAACATTGAATAAATGCTTTTTTCCCTTCGGAAAAAAAAATCTTACTAGTAACCATAGCAATAATAATTCCATCTCCAAGTGAAAATTATTATTGTTATCTTCGTTGGCAGTCCCAGTTTCTTTCCTGTCACAGTAGACAGAAGGCAGACACTGTCTTAAAGTCTATAAAAGGCTCACCTAAGCAGGATGGAGAGCAGCTGTTTTCTCTCTCGGCTGAGAACAGAGCAAGAGAATAATGGCTTAGCCATAGAATGAGGGGCTTAAGCTAGACACGAGGAAGTGCTTCCTGGCAGCGTGCTGGACAAGTTGTCATGGGAGTTTACAGAATCCTCTTCTTTAGAAGCCTTTAAAAATAGCTTAGATGATCTGTGTCTGGAACTGCAGATGCACACCCTGCCTCCTCTGAGTCCATCACACGGATAAACACACTCTGGGAGGCGCAGCTGTGCCTCCGCCAGACGGCGGCGGGAGCAGAGGCAGCACGCCAGGCCCCACTCCTACCTGGGCTTCACGTACAGCACAAGCTCTGCAAATACGAGTGAGCAACTGCCGTGGACAGCCTGGATATGGTGGCTTAGCCATGATCAATTCAAGCCCATTAGTTTGCGGCTAAATATTGGCTCTGTGGTTCTTTTCTTACTATCACTTAATAAGACAAGATTTGATCAGAAGCGCATCAGCCAGCCAGAGGGCTTCCTCAAGTGTCACGGAGTCTGACTCTTTTCCTCTTGGCTGTGGATTATGTGTCCTTCATGATTCTCTGCAAGCTTTTAATAAGGATTCTGTGTTCTCTAGATTGGGGGTTGTGTGATCTTTTCAGACATCTTTCAAATATACGTGGAGAACACTGTTGATGGGAAAAACTTTAACTAGAGCTAAGTCTGATGCATCCCTTTATGGAGCCCAGCTGATTATCTCTCCTCAGAAGAATGCCCTGAAAGTGCTTTCATTTAAAAAGCAATGGTCAGAAGCCTGCTCAGTTCAACAGCAATAATATTTTACCTCAGACTTGACATTTATGTGCCAGCAACTCATTTGTTACAAATTCTAATTGCAGAGCTACAATGCAAAGAAGGCAACGCAAAAGGCAAGAAGAGAAAAGGCTCAGAAACCCTTTGAGATCCCATCTAATTAAAAATGCAAATTAAGAAAAAACCTCCAGTCCTAAGTCCCGTTCAGTCTTTTCAGAGGCACCAATTACGAGCAAGTCATGGGGAAAGGGACTGTCTTTAATTTTAAGACAAATTTCTCAGCAACATCCCATTGGCAGGAAACGGAAATGACTGCCAGCTTAAAAGCACCGTTAACACTGCAACCTTTGTTATCCAAACGTTCCTCATTCCTGTTCTGCTCATTGTGCAACCACTCCTGCCACTGCACTTTTTTGAAGTTCTGAGAACATTTTGTTTTCTAGTGATAAGCAATCTCATCTCTGATCTGATCTCGTTCTGTCCCAACAAGCCAGACTGAGGTACATTCCAGAAAAGAACAAACTTGTTTTTAGCTGAATTGAAATGAATACTTCAGAAAGCCAGATAATGGATGATATTATTGCAGAACGATGTCCTCAGACAGGAGAAGTGAACTACTGAGGAGTTTCTGCTTGGCCCAGGTCTGGGCACACATTAATATGAATATGCGCCACAATCATTATTTTATCCTCAGGCATTAGTAATCTATACACTAGCTTTTATTATCCTGAGAACACAACTATAGCACACAATTTTTAAACTCTTCAGGCAGGAAAAGATATAAAAGAGGTTATCTAGATTTATCTCTTCAGTGTTGGGTATGTCTAATAGCAGCTGAATGCCTAAGACTGAAGGCAAGGTCCAGGCAAGAGAAAGAAACCACACAAGAACTCGAGAAAGGAGATTTTGTTCTATTCTGTTCTGCTCTGCTCTGCTCTGCTCTGCTCTGCTCTGCTCTGCTCTGCTCTGCTCTGCTCTGCTGTATTCTATTTATTCTATTCTATTCTATTCTATTCTATTCTATTCTATTCTATTCTATTCTATTCTATTCTATTCTATTCTATTCTATTCTATTCTTTAATGTATTGGGTACAGGGTATCACTACACAGCTTGACTCGCAGTGGTCCTTCTGTTTGCGGCCTCCTCAGCTCTAGGATTGCAGGTGTGCACCACCATGCCTGGTCTAAGTGGCCAGATCAACACACCTGGGGGCAGAGCCTGCATGCATGTGGTACCAGGGATCAAACCTGGTCCTTGCATTTGATTAGAAGGTGCTTAGTCCCTCTGCACTGTCTTGCCAGAAATTTTAATATATTTTTAAATTAAGCACAGGATTACTAGTAAAGAACTATCTGATAGCAGATGCAAAGGATAGCTACTATCCCCAAGCTGATACAGAGTGCTTAGGGAAAACTTCCTCCCTTTCCCAAGCTGGGGTCAAGAAAGGGGCAGCCATAACCTGTCTCCAATTAATGAAACAGTGTTTCTTTCCATAATGAAAAACTCAGAGTTGTCACCTAGGTGGATTTCCCTATGGTACCGGAGCAGGCTGTCAACAGTTAAGGGAACAGTATGGAATGAGGGCTATGAGACAGGGCCAGGTAAAGTCTACCAGGCTGAGTGATAGTAGAAATGATATTGGATGTCTGTGAGTCACAGAGCCTAAGAAAATCTGAAGGGCAGAGTCTGGAGTAGGACTAAGGTGGAGAATTAAATTAAACTGTAGTCCAAAGGACAAGTAAAGAGACTGAGATTGCTTTAAAGCAGTGAGATAAAACCTAGGGCATGCACACATCAAAACAGAGAAAACAAGCTCCAGATAGATCAAGAAGGCCTTGAGTTACGACCACTGGCTGCAGATAGACCGACGGTGATAAAGGCCATGGTCCCCTCTCAGACAAGCAAACAATGCAATGGCCAAGTGGGAACTAGACCCCATCTCCCTTGACTCCCATCTCAAGGAGTCCTGTGCGTGCTTTGTCTACACTGGCCACCTGGTCACTGCTGCCTGTTAATTACAGAGCTGGGAAGCACCAGGCAGAGGTGAGTAGAAAAGTGAAACCGGAAGCCCTTGGGCTCCCACAGAGCCCAACTCAAACAGCGCCTCTGTGGTCAGCACACTCAGGGGCATGTATCATCTTCAGCCCCACCGTGGGAAGCAGCCACAGGGCCCTGCACATTTTCAATCCTTGTCTTGGGGCGGGCATTAGCGTGCATGTTGCTTCCTGTCCTGGTGGGTGCCCACAACCCCCTTTCACTGAATGCACCCTCCCTGACCCTATAGAAGAGCCCGGCACCCATAAGGGAGGAATGCTCTGAAGTGCTAGGGCAGTCTCGCTCAAGTCTGTTTTGAAATAAACTTGCTCTGGTGAGCTTGTACTTTCGTCTCCCTCCTTTCTTAACACCTTTAGCTTACTGAAATGATCAGAGGACAAGGTGTAAAATACAGGCTGTATCTCATTCAGTGCAGTCGTTTGATGCTTTATACATGGCACTCTCTGCCTTTACCTTCCACAAGCCTCCATGGCTGCATGGGTGGGTATGTGAGGAGCATCCGACCAATGTTTATTCCAGCACAATCCATAATAGCTAAATCCAGGAAATGACCTATGTCTGCATCAACAGAGTAATGGAAAAAGAAAACACAGTATTTATTTAAACATAGTGAAATATTTCTCTCCCATGAAAAGGATAAATTTAATTCATTTGTGGGAAAATGAGTGGAATTTGAGACCATAATGTTAAGGGAAAGAAGTTAGGTATGCAAGTTTAAATGCATAACTTTTATGTGAAACCCAAACTTTCAATAATTAAAGTAAAATAAAAGACCGTAGAAAGCAGGGAGATGGACCTTTTGCAGATGGGAAGGGGATTAAGCCAAGGAGGAGAGGAGAGAGAATAGGAATAAAAAGAACTAAGACCTGGTAAGGACATGCACCTAATGCCCCCCCACCCCTGCCCATGAAGGTAAGAAAAAGTAATGCTAAATATACTGCAAATGTAATGCTCAATGTAATAGAGCAGAAGCCCTGTTCACAGAGAGATCCTCATGTTGACTTTGATGTCCAGGCCTTGGCTAAACACTGAGTCACCTGGAAAACTGTTGGGAACAACCTAAGGCTATTTTCAGTCTAAAAGGAGTACATTTCCAGTTCTTCATGTGAAGTAATATAATCTTGGGGTTAATTATCAATGCCTTTTTCTGACTACAGTAGAACACTGAGAGAGACAAAAAAAAATAATCATTTAGCCTCATCTACCTCTCTATACTGCTGCAGGATTCTGAGTGCAACTCTTTACAGAACAGCTTCTTATTGGTCTGCAGTGCCCACTGGTGTCTTACTAAAGATTTTGCAGTCAAAGCTAATCAAGAGGGTTTAGTAATTCCAGAAGGCTGCATCACAGGTGAGCAGGCTTCCGAGGCTGCACCACGTGCCAAGAACCCACACAGCACAGAATCCCGGAATTCTACTGCTTGGAAAGGGACATTCATTAGTGTTCTCTTAGGAACTGGATGTAAGATGCCCCCCGAGAGTCTCATGTGTTTGGAAGGTGCTGTGCCCATGAGGAGCTCTGCTCACCAAAGGATTTATCTACAGATGAGTTCATTAACTTAGCACCATTAGGAGGTGAGGCCTAGCTGGTGGTGGTCCACATAGGGACTGACCTGCAGGGGTCCACTCGTGTCCCTGGCTCGTCCTTCCCACTCTGCTTCCTGGCTGCTGTGCTTTGAACAGTTTTGCTCCGCAGGTCGCTTCTCCATGCCCTTTCCTGCCTTAGAACAAGTCAGCTACACAATGAAGCCATGAGCTAGTACAGCTGTCCTCCTGCTCCTGTTAGCTATGGGTGTCTGGAGTCTTGACCTGGTCTTGTGAAAGTGGCTAATACTATTCTGAAGCTGGCCCATCCATCACGACCTTAAGTCAATGACATGTGCACCCCCACAACTACCTAAGAGTGTGGCTCTTGCTAGACAATCCTCCTTTTCAGTGACATATGCGATGGGGGAAAGCCAGAGGCATCCTTCTGCTTGGGGGTGAGGGAAGCCCTGAGGACTCAATCTGGTTGTGATAAACATCCAAGAGTCTGGATCCACACGCCCTTCTGAGGCAGGGGTTTCTGCCAATTATGTGGGTAAGGAAGTCTGTGGTTTCTCATGGTGTCAGACTTGTTCAGCTTGAGTTTGAACAAATACCATCATTTCTGTCCCAGGGTACAAACAAGCAGGTTTCACTCCACATCCAAATGCCATATTTACGTGTGGTACTAGCTGTGTGTGTCATTTATTTATTTTTTTATTTAACCTTTGATTTTCTCCATCATGTCATTCTGCATTAATATTAGCTTTGTAGGGGCTGGCAAGATAGTTCAGTGGACTAAAGCATCTGCATAGTCAAGCTTAGGCAAGAGCAGGGACCATGGCTCACTCCCGGTACCACATGCTGTGCCAACCCCACACCCACTCTAGCCCAGGATAAGCTGGCTAACATCCAGGCATAATGATGCATGCCTGTAATCCCAGGACTGGGAAGGCTGAAAACAGGAGGATCAGTATGAGTCTGAGCTGCATAGTGAGACCTGGCAACAACAAAATACATTTAAATGTAAATTTGTAAAATTCAGCATCCAAAGCAGATAAAATTCTTTTTAAAAATGATTTTTAAAGTTTTCACTCTATGCACAAAATCATATAATAAACACTACTGTGTGCATTATACAAGTATAGCGGCTATCAACTCATGGAAAAATACTATTTCACCTGTACACTTACCCACTACCATGCTACTTTCACTTTTGTAATGAATTTCAGGCATCATAGTATTTTATCCACAACTCTGTGCATATAATTCTTAAGATATATGAACTTCTTAAAAGTAGTACATAATTTTTCATACATAAAAATGTCAATGACAATTGCCTAGCATCATCTAATACTTAGCATACCAGCTACTGATTCCATTTTCATATCAATTATATAACCTTTTTACATCTTTAAAAATAAAAAAAACAAGCAAAGTGCATGCAATTTATTTATCTTTTTTCTTTTTTTTAATATTACAGTTAGCTCAGCCTGCCCTGGGGCTGGAGCTGGCACAGTATGTGGTGCCAGGGATTGAACTGCAGTCTCTGAGGTTGCCTAAGCTTGCCTAAGCAGGCACTTTAGACCACTGAGCCATCTCTCCAACCCTCTAATTTATTTTGATCTACAAGATACTTTGATCTTTTCATCCTTATTATTATTTATTAAAGAATCTGAAGAATTACTTTAGGCCTAATTTCCCTATTGCACCTCCATTGTTTCCTTTAACATGTTTTCCTGCCCTCTGTATTTCTTATAATGTAGTAGTTGGACACATAAATTCAAGGTTTCTCCCCCCCACAGGTCTGGGGCTCAAACTCATGACCTTGCACTTGCCAGGCGGGCACTTGTGCCATGAAGCTATCTCCCCGGCCCAATTCAAGGTTTTTGACAAAAATTATTTATGAAGAAAATATTATTTTTTAACACTGAGAAACACATCAGGACTAGTTCCTATCATACTTGTAAATTTATTTAAATACCTAGATTCATTAATCACCAGGGATTAGAAAATAGCCGGGCGTGGTGGCTCATGCCTGTAATCCCAGCACTCGGGAGGCTGAGGCAGGAGGATTGCTGCGAGTTCAAGACCAGCCTGGGCTACAAAAGTGAGCTCAAAGCCAGCCTGAACTGCACAGTGAGACGCTGTCTCAAAAAGACAAAAAAAAATAATAATAATAATAATTGATATTCTATCACTTCTTTGCCAGATTTTACATTTGAATATAAGAGAAATTTCCCTTCGTCTATAATTTGGAGATCCAGGGATACACATGCGAAAGAAAGGACAAAGTGATCACTTTGTTTCTCTATTTCTTTTGTCTTCATTTAGTCATTTTAGAAGTGAGTGGTTCAGAATGTTCTTCTGATGGTTATCTTCCATTTTTCAAAACAGCTTTGAGTTATAACTGGTGCATAATAAAACATGCTATTTGAAATCTGTGATTTTTTGGAATTTATGTACAGCTGTGAAACTCACTCTACTCCATTACTCCTCCAAATTTTCTTATGCCCCTGAGGAGTTTGTAACTTCTATTCTCTGCATTTACCAGGGATTCCCTAGGCAACAGCTCACCTGTTGTCTATCATCATGTATCAGATTATAACTTTTGAGAACTATATATAAATATAATGTACTGTAGTCTTGTATTTTGCAGGGTTGATATTTAGCTTCTTTTACTCAGCATAATTTTTTTAGATTAATTTGTTTTACTGTGTGTATATAGTTCACTATTTACTATCTCTGTGTAGTCTTCCACTCTATGAATCTGTGGGTTTATGGTTTCATAAAACTTGTAAAATACATACACACACACACACATACATACATACATATATATATATATATATATATATATAATTTTTTACTTAACTGTTTTTTCTTTTCCTTCTTTTTTCTTTACTTTTTCAAAGGTGCTAGCTTCCTGTTTATTAAGCTGCTTAAAATCATCTCCTAATCTTTTCCTCATCTTTCTGTTTATTTTTTATTTTATTGATACAGAATGAGTTTACCCAGTACATTTCCCAACATATCTTATTTTTTATTACTTTTAATAACAAATAACAATTTGATAGTTGCAAAACATGTTAATAATATATTTGCAAGAACTGACACATTGCATATTGTTGTTCTCATAGTAGTTATATAGAGCACAGGATGTAGACATGATAAATTTTCTAATCAATATTGGTAAGAAAAGAAAAAGTTTCTTCTCTTTGAACTGAGAGGAAGTAGTTGTATACATAATGCAGTGTTCCATAATTGGATTGGGTGACCAGTGAAACTGGCAATTTTGGAGGCTGTCTATTTAAGCCTCTTACAGGTCATCATAATAATCTAGCTCTGTATTTTATGCCTTGTAATTAAGCTTTTCTGCTGGATGATCAACGGCAAGTTAAAGCAAGACCTGTACAATAAAACATTCAACTTTTGTATCTTCCAAGGTCAAATCCACTCAGGATTAACTTTGGAACCATGTACAGTGCTTTGTAGAACTGTTGTCAGTGTCAGCCATCAGGATGAGTCATGGCCATTGCTTGACCAGTTTACTTTCTGTGAAAGCCTGGATGTTTTTCTCTCCTTAGACACACTATACCTCATTTATCCCTTTCCTCTGAGGTCCTATAATCTCTTTCACCAAAAACTTTGGGGCACCTCTGAGTTACAGGATATTACAGAACAGGTTCCCTTATGTCCTGAGTCCTCACCGACCTTGAAGGGCTAGGGCCAAAATCTTGGCTATCCTTGTAGCCCTTCTTTTTCTCCAATTTTGGTCTGTTAACTTACATTGTCAACCCTCCAGCAGAGAAGCTTCGTGATACTATTACTCTATAACATAAGTAATTCAGCTTAACATCACTGTCTTTCTGAATATCAAACATCTATGACTTACCTTGAAATTGATATTTCATTAATCATTGATATTCTAATAAATCCCTACAGAATGTGATAAAAACAGTTATACATTTTTACACAGACATTTAGAAATCCAAGGTTGTACAAAATTGAAGCCTGTCAAGCCTATGGCATTTTGCCTGGTCTCTTAACCTTTTTTGTTGTTGTTGTTGTTGACCAACCATTTACTTGAGAGAGAGTATAGCAGTAACTGAGTTTATATTAGAAGCAGTGCACATCTAAAAAAAAAACACAATGACAGGTATCCCAAGCATAGTTTTAGTGTTGCACTTTGCTATCATCAATGAGAAAAACATTTTGAAGGTTTTTAGGACCAATATCTGATTCATCCTGTGTACATAAGTGCATGGTTCTGCTCCTGCTATGTTTCCTCTCTTTTCTGCTTCCAATCACTTCATTGTTTAATCCATAAGTCTTTGATTTCCATTCAGCTGTGTTATGCCCTTCCATTTTTATTTCTTCTCTAGAGTTCTTACATTAGGGAGACTATACAATATTTACACATATAGGTCTGGTTTATTTCACTTATGAGTATATGTACAATATACATCCATTTATATATGAAGTCTTCCCGCTTATCATTCTTTATAGCTGAGTAAAATTCCATTGTATAAAAATACCACATCTTTTTCAACCATTCTTCAAATGATGGGCATTTTGTTGTTTCCAAGATTTGGCTATTACAAATTGGGCTGCTATAAACATAGGTGCACAAATATTGCTATGGTATGATGTTTTCAGTTCTTCTGGGAAAATTCCCAGTAAGGAGCTGACTGGATTGAATGGGATTTCCAGTTCTAGTTTTCTAAGGATCCTCCATGCTGCTTTTCATAATGGTTGCAACACTCTACATTCCCACCAGCAGTGGAGAAGGGTTCCTTTTTCCCCACAGCCCCTCCAACATTTGTTGTTGGTTGACTTCTTTATGACAGCGATTCTTTCTGGGGTGAGATGCTATCTAAGTGTTGTTATAATTTGCATTTCATGTATCACTAGCAACGTGGAGCATTTCTTCATGTACTTATAGGCTTGCTGAATTGCTTTCTCTGAGAAGTGTGTGTTCATCTCAGATTCCCATTTCTGGATTAGATCTTTCAATTTTGGGACCCTAATGGGTTTTAGTTCTTTATAAATTCTAGACAGAAGACCTTTGTCAGAATACTTTTTAGTTAAAATCTTTTCAAAATTTATGGGTTTTCTTTTTTCCTCTGTGTTTAATTGAGTACCCTATTTGGTGGGATCTTTCTGTTCACATTTCTTGAATTTGAGTCATTTTGGTCCCTCTCTAAAATATTTTTCGTATACTGTGTAGGGTTGGCTTTGACGTCATGAAATTCTTTAGTGGTTCCTTGTCGTGGAACTGTTTCATTTCTCCCTCATACTTGAAAGACAGTTTTGTCAGGTATAGCAGTCTGGGCTGAAATTTGTTTTCATGGAGGATTTGAACCACGCTGTTCCATGCTCTTCTTCACTTCATGGTTTGTGAAGAGAAATCTGCCGTCATTCTGATGGGTTTTCCTTTATATGTGATCTCTTTCTTTTCTCTAGCAGCTTTTAGTATATTATTATTCTTCTGCTGAATTTCTGAGATCTTGACTATTATATGTCTGGGTGTGTTTTTAGTCAGGTTGATGTTATTTGGGGTTCTGTATGCTTCAGTTACCTGAATGTCTGATTGTTTTCTCATGTTTGGGAAGTTTTCTGCTATTTCTTCTGCCCATATCCTTTTTTATATCATTTGTGTCAACTCCTTCTTTCTTGTTGATTCCTATTAATCTCACATTGTTCATTTTTGCATCATCTTACAGATGTTGAATTATTTTTTCCTGCATCCTAGTTGTTTTTAAGAGATCTTTCTTATCTTTTCACTAGCTGTGACTGTGTCTTCAAGATCTGAAACTCTATCTTCACTTTCGTTTATACAGTTTTGTCAACTTGTGATTGAGATTTTATTTTCTTGTATATCACTTTGAAACTGTTTCATGTGATCTATTTTTTCTTATATTGCTCAACCAGGGAATCCACCACTTTTTATTTTCTCCTCTAATTTTTTATCAATGTCTTCTTTAGTAATATTAAAGTCTCTCATTATAGTTATCCTTTCTCTCTCCAATTCAAAGATTATTTCTGCTCTGTTCTCCTCTCTACCTTTCTGTAGTTGTTCACCTACTTTAGATGGTATTAACTTAGAGAGATCTTCTTTAACTTCAGAGGTTATTTCTGCTCTGGTTCCCTCTATACTTTTCTGCAGTTATTTTTCCAATTTGTGCATTTGTGCACAATTTGTGCATTTCTTTTTTTACTTCAGATGTTATCTCTGATCTGAGTTGCTCTATATGCTTCTGCACTTGTCTGTCTACCTCAGATGCTACTGATTCAGAGACTTCATCTGCATGATTTCTGTTTCCTTCCATGTTAGTGTCTGCAGTATTTGTTTTCGGTGAACTTGGGACCTATGATTGGCTCTTGCTCCTTGTCTTTATCATTTTTTATAGAATGACCTCTGCACTTTGATGGACTTATGCAGTTAATGCCTATGGAAATTTGGGTCTGGATCCATCAAGCTTGTTCCCCTCCACACATGCCTGGCCTGAGTTGGAGCTCAGGCAGCTGGCTGCCACAAGGCCCCCAAGATCAGGACGGTAGTCAGCAGTGCAGGGGACAGTTAGTTGTCATGTGGCGACAGTGGGCGGAGTCGGGGTTCCAGCAGTTGTTGAGTCAGGGAATGAATGCAGGCTGAGAGAGTTCTTACCTGGCTGAGGAAGGTGGGTGGAATTGGAGCTCAGGCTGTTCATGAGTCAGGGGACAGATGCCGGCTGAGGCTGCTGCGCTGCTGGATTGGGATGGCGGGTGGGCAGGTCCAAGTTGGAGTCGGGACAGCCACCCTCATCCTGTTTATTTTAAATCTTTTTTTTCTTTCACTGTCTAATCCACATTAATACTATTAATATCCATCTTAGTATATATGTTTCTCTATCTATCTATCTATCTATCTATCCACCCACCTCAAGATATTTACTGTTTACTTTTTTCTTTCATATCTTAAACATACAGAGTACAGTTACAATGATTGTGTGTGTGTGTGTGTGGGACTGGGCTTTGAACTCATGACCTTGCACTTGCCCAGCAGGCACTTGTGCCACGGAGCTATCTCCCCAGCCCCTACAATGATTTTTAAATGTCCTTGAATAATAATTCTGTCATCTTCTGGGCATGCATCATTGGGCTGATTTTTTTTTTTTTCTAATTGTGGCTGGTGTTTTTCTTGTCCTTTATATGCCTGGTCTCCTCCTCCACCTCCACCTCCACCTCCTTCACTTCCTCCTC